>JAODAF010053298.1:0-11554 GCA_027574765.1 Molpadia intermedia
GATGATGCAGCACATGGTGTCGGGAGTGTGTTTGAGAGACAAGTCACCGTTGACCAGGGTAAAGGGCTGTACAGACTTCTGCGATACGATACAACATTTATGTCGCAAGGCGAGTTGAACAGTGTTATTTTCAATGTGACTGTACACACTGCATGCGATACGATACAACTTTTATCGGACGACACTTTTACCGCACTGCAACATTTTAGGATTGGCCAATCAATAGTGGCAACTGGCGAGACGTGTCAGGCACGTGTCACGTGGCGGGAACTATTTTTAGACCGAAAGAAAGTCTGTTAACAGGCGGGTTGTAAATTCACGGTAAAAATGTCGGATGCAGTGTATACAGTCCTTGCGACATAAATGTATCATATCGCAGCAGTCTGTACAGCCCCTAATATTTGTAATAAGCGCTCTGCGGCTGATCTCTGATTGGCAATATATATCTTTTATTGGAGGAGTCATTTAATCATGTTAGTATTTCTCTTTTCTTTTCTTTAGTCATATTTCAGTAGTAAGCTGAGTTCTAGAATCCGTCAGCTGCGGTTGAAAGAAAATAAGAAAACGGCACTGACGACCCGGTCGCC
This sequence comes from Molpadia intermedia, assembly GCA_027574765.1. NCBI lineage: Eukaryota > Metazoa > Echinodermata > Holothuroidea > Molpadida > Molpadiidae > Molpadia > Molpadia intermedia. Next base: position 588 of record JAODAF010053298.1, read on the forward strand.
TACCATCAGAGTCACCAGATGCACCAGTTGCTAAGAGGTTTCACATAGAAAGGTTGGTTTGCATTTCATTTAAAGTTCCAGTAGGCATTTGGACATGAAGAAAAAGTTAAACCGTCAGAATTCACTTCCGAAAAAATACCCAATCTTGAATAAAATTTGCCCAACTTTTATTCAGAGTCAGCACGATGATATATCCTGCTCTGTGTTTGGAGTCCTGTCAGTGATTCTGCAAGCACATACTGTATTGTACGTACTGTATAGGCTTAGCTGTAAAGTTAGTGATCGAATAGGGGTCCAAGTTAGGAATGCATACCCGTCTCCAGGTAAACCTTGAAAACATCAAATTAGACATTCATTTATATCACAGGTTAGGGTTTAAGGTACTCCTTGTTTCATATTTGGAGGAATATTATCAATAATAAGAATAAATTAATCAACTGGTTGTGTGTCATAAGTCAGGGCTTAGCAAAACAGGTACGCATTACTGGCATGAGCCGTAATGTTAGGCTATAACGTTAGGCATTGTACACATTTGGGTTGGCTACTGTCATGCCGTCAAATTTAGCGCACTACAGGTACAACCGTTTGTACCACATGCGCAGCTGACAAAAATATCTTTCTATATTTTCAGCCCACACAGAGAATTTGGGCTTCCCAAATCCAGTACCAAAACGGTTACATGGTACATGCATTACCTTGGAAGACAATAACAGTCAGGAGCTAAATGCTCAATTCTCCTCTTTTGGCTACTGAAAGTGTGTGCGGTATTGTTTGTGCAGTTATACTAGAGGTGGTTTTTGAAAGTGCTTCTCGATGCTTTGAATTGTTGGTGTATGCTTTCAAGAAGACATTGAAATTTACAAATTACAATTGTCATATTGCTTTATACGAAAATGGCTAATATAAGCTGTTTTGTCTAGTTTGGTGTGCATTAACATAGAGCCCCCTAATTAGATTACAGAAATATAATAAAAATTCAGCATGGATGCCTATTTTATTTAAATAAATTTGGTTATCAAAAACCTGGCCCAGAACCCTAAAAATCTAACAGAGGATATAGCCCTTCAACTTTATGCTGACTGTGGACCCCTAAACTACTCTTCCGATTCATTTAAATTTCACAGAGGTTATTAAATGGAACATTTTAAGACTAGGTAGAAGTATATATATATTGCATAATATGGGGCTCCTGATGCACCCTACTATCCGTCTCATCAGCCGTGAGCCCAAATATTTTCAGCCAACTGACTAAAGTCTGTGAGACAGGGAATTAGTTTAAGTAACTTGTTTTCGATATTGAACGACTCCAGAAGCTGCACACGTCCACGACTCGTCTTCAAACACTAACCACTTACACTCATCTATTTATAGACCCATAGCTGGTAGAATTCTATCAGAACAGGAGTTCCAAGCACGAAGCGCTGAACTTGAGGAACAGTGGGATGGCCAAAGGTGTGATGCGACCATGAAGCTGCTGATGGCTGACATCCGGCCTAATTAAACATCCTGGAGGCTGGGAAAACCTGTGAAGGAGATAGTGGAGAAGGTTCCCTGTTTACAGGATGGCCATTACGTGAGTGGTTATAATACTAATGAAAATTAATAATAATTAACTATATTTTACAAGGATAACCCTCTAAATCTAAATATTTAATTTCAGAGTGCCTTGGGTTGCTGAGCTTTATTGTTTGTAGGTGACACCGTCCTTTACCACTCGGCCACAGCTCCAGTGAATTGTTCTTCCGGACCCCCAGTAATATTTGGTTTTAGCAAAGCAAGAAAGATATGTGCAAGCGCGGCATAATCAGTTGAGTATTCAGTCTGCCGTCGGATGATCACAAGTTTGAGTCCCCTCCACAGACGTATCTTCCAAAAGCAGAGCATTTGTAGTTGTAATTGAGGTTTTCTTGGATTGGTTTTTGGTTTCTTGCTTTTAGCACGGTTGCTTGATAGCTGACACATGATAGTGTGTTACAATTTGCATATTTATGAGGCCGTGGTGGTGCCCCCCCCCCCCTATTGGGGAGGTTTAACGATTTCGTCAGGGAGACAAAGTGGGTACGATAGACTGTGTACACTTACTATTCGGTTTTACGTCACTGTTTCCTGGCGAGGAGTCTTGGCAGGATGAAGGCTTCTCTTCCATGCAACACGGTCCTGCGTGTCAGTAACAGTCATGCCCCAGGCTAAACGGTCGTTTTTATGGTCTCACGCCAGGATTTCTTGGGTCGGCCAGGCCTCTTTCTAGCTGGAACTTTGATATCCCTGCGCTCCTCTCAACATGGCCAATCTTCAAGTCTGGGAATCTTCAGCATGTCGAGTAGCTGATCAGAACTAATCTGTGGTCTGGCTTAACATTGCACATCCATCGGATCATGGCTCTGTCGTTATGTTGCATTCTGGCCAGGGTTTAGTTTAGATTTAGTCTGTGCCCAACACTCACTGGCATACGTCATGACACAACTCACACAAATATGATAAACCCTACCTCTGGTGGTGAGCAGTACGCATCTGGATATGAGTATAGGAAGAAGTTGTCTCAACTTGCCCCAGGCAGTCTTCACTCTGATGGTAGAGTACAATATATACGCCCCGACGGTCTACCCTTATAGCTAGGATTTATGTTTGTGTTTAATGAGTACAGCTTTCTCCTTCACAGAAAAATTAAGGAGAAAATACTGCATTTTTGGGGCACACTCCCCGCCCCGGGCAGATTCTGTTTCATGAATTTATGACTCTGCCAGTTATCACCAATATTGTATGCTAAGAAAAAGTTACCGCCACCTTCAAACCACACGCACATCACCTACTGCTTTCTTTAACTTTATTCAATGTATTACACCTTTTGAGGGGCGGTTGGGTGTTGGGAAATATGGTACAAGTCGAAAAATATATCGTAAAACTTTTCCTCGGACGCTATGCACCATTGCTCTATAACTGGTCTGAGCAAACTGACAATCCACAATTTTTTTTTTAAATTGGAGTTTACGCACGCTTTGTGAAGGGTTATTTTTAACTTGATGCGCATTGTTTATTGAAAATACATAAGAGTGTCATTTAATGTATACCAGTAATAATTTTGAGCAGACATTATACATGGAATATTTTAAATGATTGTACCATTTTGCATCTTAATATAGTTGTGAACAAAACCAAAGGGGAGGCGAACTCATAACCCTTACTCCTATAGAAACCCAACACTTTTTGCGCACAGGTATCAGCCGTTGTGCTCTTGGTTACTGCTGCACTACCATATAGCCTACATATGAAAGAAGCACCTGCATGTAAAGCGCACTAAACTTCCCCCTCTCATACGCCCCTCGTCCCCACCATGTTCACCGTCGCCACGCCCTCACCATCGCCTCCCCGATGGGGCTTCGCAACCCCCCCTCAATTACAGTTTTGGTGTGATATGTTTTTCTTAATCTTTATATTTTCTCTGTTGCCAGATTTTAGAAGAATTGTACACATGGATTGGTGGTTCCGATAAGGAAAAGGGCCGCCAGCTAATAAAGGTCAATTCCGATAAGTTCTTCAGTGACGTTGCCGAGGCCATCCCTGATGCACCAAAGGCAAGCTATAACCATTGTTAAATCAGGCCTGTAGATGTTGTCTGTTAAGAATATGCCCACTGCATCTAAGGCTGCATCATTAGATGCAGGTGTACAATGATGCACCCTCAGTCACAAACATGACATCAGATTTAATAGGAAAGTTATAAAAGTTATCCACCCCTGAATCACTATTGTTGACTGGCCATTTTGCAAAAGTGACACACAAAAAAAAACTTGTTCATTGACAAATGACTACATTTGAATTGCTATGTCTGGTGTCATTACAATTGACAAGTGCATATAAAAGCCAGTGCTAGCGTAAACAAGGTTATGAATATTAGGCTTCAGTCGGGAAGCATAAATTTGGAACCCCTCCCCAGTTTTATAGTCATACTCAAACCAAAGTTCTAGATGAATTTACCTGCCAACAAATTGTCAACAAATTCTTCATACAAGCAGCAGCCTGCAAAATTAAGCATAAACGAACAAGACAATCCAGCGTAGGAAATACACAGGGGTTACAATTTACAGGGCGATTAGCCCCCGCAACAGCTAAAATAGCCCTAATCATTGAAGTTGTGTACAAAATATCATTCAGTGTATAATGGAACTTTCAGTGGTTGAATAGCCCCCAAAAATTAAATTGTAATTCTTACCCTTAGACAAACTGACAGTGGTAGTCGAAGGCTAGCCTAATGTGTGCAGACCTGCCAAGGGTGTTGTGCCAGTTTGCTTGAGGTTTGGTTAAATTATGCAGGAGAATTGTCTTTCCTTAATTTAGCTTCTGAATTTGTGATGATACTATTTAAGCGGAGTACCATCATTAGTTGGCGCAGAGCACACAAAGAAAACTTTAGCTAAAATTACCTTCTAGGTCGCCAAAAATGACACTTCCCAGGCCTTGCCAGTTACCATGTAGATGTGCAATTTTGCTTTAAAAACACAAAAAGTGTTATAGGCTAAGTATTTTAAATTAATTGTTTTTATTCATAATCTGATTGAAGAATTTTTAACATAGCCTATATTTTATTTGGGCTTCTCGAAACTTCCGAGGGCCATTGTAAGATATGTCATTAAAACTGGTTGATTTTAGGTCCGTTTTTCACCCAATGAAATGATTGAAGACAAAATTCAAGCATAAACGGTTTTATTTTTTTTATTGTTGTTTACATGTTTGTTAGCAATTCTTATAATTTGGTTTGATAACTTTCAGAATGTTTCCATGGAGCATTCAGTTTTCATTATTATTTTCATATTATATTATTTCATATTATTTGGCACTTGGAAGTTAGCTTAGCATTTTTCTGATGGTCTGGACTGTTTTGACTTGTAATGTTGCTTCATTCGCTTTTTGGGTAAAGGAGTATCAGCGCGCATCTCAATGCCATCTTTCGATTCTGAGCCCACATCAGCCATTCATCGGAAATTGTTAATCCGAAGAAAGAGTAGTGAACGTTACGTCTACTACTCGGTCTAGCACATAAAGCTATTGTCCGTTTTTTTTCTCGAGGGGAGACCAGCCAAATTACCGGCAAAATTGGTTAAAAAAACGGCAAGCCAAACACTGCAGTTTACGTACTTTATTCGAACTAGAAATTACCACAACTACGGACGTGTTACCGTCAGTGTGTTATATATGTACGCAACTCACAAAGTACCTTTTGTTAAACGGCAATTATACAGCAACATAACTGAAATAATTTTTCAGGGTGCAACTTTGGCATGGATGCGTGAGAAAACACAGGGCATGCGGGGGCGCGTGATACGCATTCCAAATGCATGAGACTGACGCAGATCGTGTGAGACTTGGCATGTCTGTGTGTGGACGGATACGTTGCACGAGAACAACATATCATTACTGTGTAATCCTGTGTTTCATAGGCCTAATCGTTAAAGATGAAAAACAAAATAAATGATAAGCTTGCAGTCGAGCATCAACAATTGAGGTGTACAATTACAGTTTGTGTATTATTTATGTCCTACCATGATAGGTATAAATGACACTTTTCACACTTTAATAATTTTAAAGACATTTCATATTAAAGTGATATTTTGTATTCTGTTTGTTTCAGATCATGGATTCATCACTCAACTTGTTGCAGGCTCTCGAAAACAAGATATCGATTGTTAAGGGTAAAGGTACCAAGTCAAAAACTTCAATGACAATTTTGGAGGTATGGAGTTTTCTTTATATTTACTTTATGTTATACTAGCTCAATGCCACAGTTAGTGTTAGACAGGGATGTACACTGGCCCGTACACTTTCAACACTTGTATAGACTGGTTTATGGGTCAAGTCACGGAGACTACGGGTTGTGGGGTCTTGTTTGGTGATGTCTGGATCTAGCGAGGCATAGACTTTAACATCGGGGCTGAGGCGTAGACTTTAACACCTTCTACCATTCTTGCTTACTGCTGGCAGGACCATGTGTCCAATGACAGGGTGCTCAGGGAGATAGTGAGGGCCACCTGCTTGATTAGTGATCGTCAACTGCGCTTCTTTGAACATGTGGCCAGGCTCCCGATGGAGGACCCCGCACACCAGACCCTGTCTGCACTTGACCCTGTCGAGTGGTGGAGACCGCTAGGGTGGCCTCGTGGCTTGCACAGCTGAATGGGTACCTTGAGGATATGTGGGGGATGGGCTGGGCCCAGGCCTGGGCGGTCGCAGCAAGGTGCCATCCTGGCATGTGCTCTCATGTTAGTTAGTAATAACCAGTATATGGTAGTCTAAATGTAATTTGAATTTAGTCATGTTTAGAACTTATGCTTCTGAGTCGTGGCTCGATTCAGGTGCATGAGTTTGAGTCCACTTGGTGCCATTGGTTGACATCAGGAATGGCATCCGGTCATAAAAGCATGTTGCTTCGAAAGAAATCTTTGCATTAGCAAGGTAAGGTCTACGACCATCACAGAGGGTAGTGGAAAATTTCATTTTGCATACCTTTGTGGACTACATTATATCAAGCTTCAAGATATATATGTTATACAAGTTCACTTGCTAAAAAAGTATGAAACAATGCTGTTTGAGATTTCACTGGTGAGTAGGCAGATGTCAGGTGTGTTGCACACATCTACTCTCAGTGAGTTGACTAGGCTTTGACTAGAATTTGCATTCAACAATGTTGATCAGTGAGGCATTTGAACAAGTTGATGTCCTGATTATCCTCTTTCTATTAGCACTTAACTCAGATTGACAAATTTACTATTCATCATTATCCAGATTTCCGTCCAACATTAATCTTTTCTTTCCAATTTCCACGAATCGAAGCATCAGCACGGGACATATCCCACTCCACAAGGTGTTGGCGGACATTCTCCTCCCAGGTTTTTTTAGGTCTGCCTCTTCCAACGCGACCAGCAACCTTCAATGCAGTGCAAGTTTTGACCGGTCCTTGGCTTCTTTTCACATGGCCAAATCAACAAAGACGACTGCAGCGCAACATTAAATCCATGCTTGGATATAACACATTCATTCCAATCCTTTCCTTCACACCAACTACACATATCCATCTCAGCATAGAGCGTTCATTTTCGCTAGAGACTTGGCTAAATCTTCAGTCTTGGGTGCCCAGCAATTGCTGCCATACAGCATAACAGTTCTGACACAGGTACCATTCATTCTGCCCCTGGCTTAAGAGACAGAGATTTGTTTGTAAGGAGGGGAAGGAGTTCTCTAAACTTGACCCATGCAGACCTGGGTCGCACAACCAATGTACTGGAGGCAGTTGTTGTTCTGCTGGGGGAATATTACATTTTTGATGTGAATTATCTGGCCATATATGGACAGTAGCAGAAATTATTATATATTAATATTTGCAACAATCAAACGGATACCGGATATTCGGTATTTGTTGACAGCTCCAGTAATATGGCTGGCTGACCATTTCATCATAGAATTAAGAGCAATTTTAATATTACACTTTTCCAATGATTGTAATATACATTGTTATTATTATGTTACAGGTCGACGACATTGACATGCCAGAGGATGTTCTTCGTCGGAAGCTGACTGTGAAGGACAAAGCTCCCCTTGCCCTCCGGATCCTGACCACAGACGATGACATCAAAATGGTTTATGTAGTTGGTGAAGGGACTGTCATCAACAGTCGCACAATCAATGTACTGGAGGCAGTTATTGTTCTGCTGGGGGCATACTACATTTTTGACCTGAATTATCCGGCCATATATGGACAGTTGCTGGGTTTCTTGCAACAACACATTCTGGAGGAGCCCTATACCTATTTCAAAGGGAGCAATTATCAGCAATTTTCAAACAAACTGAAATTTCTTATGAAAGAGTGATAAGTTACAATAGGGCAACTCCACACTAACAAATTGTTGTGGAGGGGACATTTGGACACATTCATATGTAAAATACATTGATGTAACTGCCACACATAATAATCACCTTGTTATTGTTTTTGCTCTTGTTATTTTAACAGGAGTTACATGTGGGTCCCAATTCTACTGCACACTGTGTTTTTTGTGCTACACCTTACAAAATTCCAGTCAAGAAAATGCAACCATTGAAACACATTTTACCAATAAATTTGTTGCTCAACTTTGGGCAGTCACCTGAAATTAGATGACAACTGCAGACACTGTGGTGGTTTGCTAAATGCTGAATACCTCGCAATGCAAGTTGAGCATCTGTTAAAGACAAATACTTTAATTAGTATGGCCATTATTTGACCATATTGTTCTTCCAGTGATGGGTTGTGCAGGTTTGGGGTTTTGATCAATTCAGTCAGGGGGAAGCATTTCATGTTAATTTTTTTTTATTTGTTACCTATTAATAAAAACACTGCAAATTGTATGACCTATGGTGAACTTAGAGTGTTAAATTGCTGGTGTAATATCGTAGATAGTAAGGAACATAAACTTTCACATGTGATCTATAAATTCATAAGAATTCTTCATTATAGAAACATTTATAGTTCTGCCTGTTTTACAAAAGTCCAGAATATCCTTGATAAGTCTAATTTGGGTGTAAATATACATTCCCATGCTGCAGGTAATTGGAACCGAACATTGTCCCGGACTGGCCAATTCCCACGGATGTAGTAACTTTTCATTATTGTTTAAGAGTCACCCCGACATACGGTACAACTGATATATGAAACGCACGGGGGAGGGGTGACTGGGACCGCAACGCATTGAATGTTGACTCGAAGGTTGTTTAGATTATTCACATCGCTGGCAACCACCATTTTCCGATTCGCAGTTTTGATAACCGAACATCAGTGTCAGGTCCAAGTAACTTTTTTTTACGAAGAAGCTTAGAAACGAATTGTATAGAAGATGTGTATAGGTATAGATGACGACGAACATGCACACGTTATAAAATACAAAATAGTAAAACAAGTTTGGTGTAGCTTATGGATAGGTATCGGAAACGAGGCCCAAGTGCATGCGCACGCAAAACTTAACGCTTTTTGCTTTAGTGCGATGCTATGAGTAAGAATGCTTTGATCTCCTCCCCCAGTTTCTCCTCTTACAAATTCCTGACGCTGGTTCCGTCACTGGCTGCATTCGACGCCGTAATGGCTAACTCCCTCGGATCTCTAATATTTGAATGCTATGTCATCGAAATGGGCCGGGAAGGGGGAGGAGACCAAATTATATGTACGATGTAAACATAGTAAGAAATGAACAATCTTTCACGCGAGTTGCGAAGGTACAGACGATATATATGAGTAATAGTAGTACACTTTGTGGTGCAACGTTCTTTGCTGTTTCCATGCGCATGGGTTAATTACACTAATTACTCATTATTTTGTAAGCGCACGGACCGGGAGATATGTCACCGTCATGTGAATGAATTCGAAGTTTTGATCAATTGTCTTGTTTTCCCTGTTGGTTTGAACTGTGAAAAGAATTATATAGTATACTTGATTCCGCTTCCGGGTACTTGTATGAAATACCATCAGTTTAATGCAAGTAACTCGCTTCAGACTACCGTGTGGTACGGTATTGTATACCGTGAATTTGCCTTCGTGATGGAATATTCTGATTGCTAATCGGCAGCAACAACTACCAAATAATTCTGGTTTAGATAAATCTTATGCCTAGATACATCTTATGAATTTATATGGGAGGCGTACATTTAATTATGAATGCAACCAACATAATGTGCGGTGTTTAGTTTTGACATCGCATTGTATTCTATAATTACGGTATTGGTATCGTCTGCAAAGATACTACGAACGATTAACGATAGGGTGATAGTAAACACTGTGGAGGGTAATCAACAACACTGTTACGAATTGCGTAATTTAAACGTTTATGATTTACTGTGAATTAAGTTACGGAAGTGTACCGGGCGGTACTCTAGATTGATTTACAGTAAATAACTGTAAATTACGTTACTCATGCGAGCAATCATCAGATGAGTGGAACACCATAATTATTGAAGGTAAAATTTAAGTAATGTTTATAAATAAGTTGAGTGATTATAAAATATTAACAAGATTAATAAACTAATTTTTATTAGGTACCCATGCTATGCAAACCAGCATAATTTAATTAGTATTGGCATTGCCCCAAAATGAATATTTGATTTTAAGCGAAATGTTGTAGGACAATGGGGGTTGGGGAAGTTCGAAAGCCCTTGATACAAATATAACACGATATTTTTTAACCGATCTATTCCGATTTGGTTCCGAACATTTTATTTTCTTGGATTAACTATTATGTTGTCCGGTCATACAACATCCCGAAAGCGAGTCGCTCTACACTGCCTTTGCAAATTTATATTAATTCCAAAATTACTGTACAACAACCCTGCCAGTAAATTATTGTAAGTTTGAGAGAATTTTGTTAACAGAGATAGTCGGTCTGAAAGGAAATAAGTCAGTACTAATATATTTGTTCGAAATGTACGGTATTTCCCTTGTAAATTAGTTTCGTTTGATGAAGATAGATTCCTATATCCTATATATATATATATGTCCCTGTATACTACTAGTTTGTTTTTGTATGTTGTTATTTTGTATCACTGGCAATAGATATATATATTTGGCAAAGCTCGTACAACGCTTGTCAATCAAGGGTCCATGATTTCAGGTCCCGCTACGCGAAACATAAAGTCAGCCCTGTTCATGCTGCCTCAGAGAATGGCCCTCCCTGTGATACTGGCGACATTGTCCCAGTTATATCCCAAATCAGTATCTTAATCCGTCTGTTCATTCCTTTCATTAAAGCTCCTAATCCTTGAATTATACCCGGCCCGTTTGTTCCCTATGTTGGTCCAGTGAACTGTATCTGTACATCTGCAGTTTAGGCCGTCAATTATTAACAGCATGTACGTCATTCTAAATTCTCATTCAAAAATACAAAGGTTGTCTCGACGGGTAGTGTGTTTCGTTCATGGTTTGGGGATTCCATTGCAGTGTGTAGCTTGTCGTCGGT
>JAODAF010053409.1:0-11554 GCA_027574765.1 Molpadia intermedia
CATTGACTTTACTTTGTACACATTATGACAATGTAATGAGTGAGACAATGCCGCGAGCCAATGCCGCGGTGCGAGCCAGTTCATCATAAATAGGGCACCTCACAATACAAGATTGCACACTTTGGACCGTTCTAATGTCATCCGAAATTTCACATTTCGGTACGTGAAGCTACGAGCGCCCCCACATTTAAAGAAATTACCATACGTCACAATTTTGCAATACAAATTGCTTACGTGATATTAAGTCTTGACTTTCACACACATCTTGTTTGACACGAATGATTTACGCATACGCCGTGAATCGAGTGTCTTTAGCGACTCAAAAATGTGTGTTTTATATTCATTCGCTCGGGTGTCTTCTTAATCAATCTAATACCGTTTCCTAGACACAAATGCCTTAAATGCACCTTGTCATTTGGAATTTCTAAGCTGTTTTCGTTTCTTATTAAGTCATAGAAGTTAGTTTCAATTTCAGGGAAATTGAATTTTACGTGTTTTATTGATTACAATTAGGCTTGAATACACCGCAAATTTATGTTGATACTTATATATTACATTATTGTTATTAATGGACCCAAATGATTTATAGTTACGATGGAATGGCTTGGTGTATAATTATACCTTAATCTACTAGACGAGCTTATTAATGTTTGTAATATACTTGAAGTGTTTGCATGGATTTTGTAATTGTTATTTCCTATAGCGTACATTTTATAATGTGTAAGGCTGTTAGAAAATCTAATTACAGTCAGTTAAAGTATTTGAAGTCAGGAACAAGGGCACTGATTTGCTCCAGAAACAGAAGACAATAAATTTGAAAGAGACCTTTTAAAAGTTCCAGTTCAAAGAATCGGAGCTTTTGCCGACTAATTGTGGTCTGATGATTTTTTTTTTTAAATTATTCTAATATACCATAATAGGCCAATTTAGGATACTTAAATATTATAACTGCACACCGATGCGAAGGACGGGTGGGAGGGTAGGGGTTTGAGTCAAATCCGGCTCCATAGCTTCCGAGTTTGAGCTGAGCCCGAATCTACTACAAAGGGTACTCGAGTCCGAAACTACCTAGCGTATTATAAAGCCTTGCTAAAGGAATATTTCAATGCGACGATCAGCAGTACACACGCGCTTGTTTTATGTGTATGCTCACAACTTAAGTACTATAATCAGAATATAAATATAGAACGCGTTTCTTCAAATTGATCATTATCTTCAATCTTGTTATTTTACATTGTATGAACTCAACAAATGCAAACGGTTTTTGACCACTTTCCTCTACTCTTTGTATGTATTCAAAATTGTATTAAAATATGTCTACATGTCTATATGATGGTCAATAAGAGATGGGATCTGATCCAGAACTTGATAAGGTCGCAATTACACACGTCCAAATTAATATGAGCGCTTCCATGTTCCATTACTGGGGACACACTGAGACAAGTGATAGAACTCGGTCACACTTGGCCCACAGTGAGCGACTTGATAACCAAATAGCTCTTGGTAGTTCATATGGCGAAGTACCCGGACTCTTTCCAAGAACTTGATATTCTCATACAAATATTATGTGTGGGTTTTGTATCCTGGTTGGAGGTCTAGTGGAGTGGCGAAGACCGGGAAGTGTTGGTTTTTGTGACATCACATCATATTAGTTTAAAATATCTCGCTCTCACCGCGAAGCTGGAATTGTATTGTAAGATGCACCAAAGTAAGATTACCTACACTCTACAGTGAAAGTAACGCATAGATAATGGGTAGACACCCCACGAAATAGTTGTATGGAGTCTAAATTAACGGTCATCACATAAAATACAACTTACTAAATTATATACACCCGAAATACCGAGAATCCTTCTCAACAACAACAAAATCACATTAGATATACTGCAAGAATTTAAACTATCGGTCGTTATAAGCAAGTTATATGGATACGCACAATGTATATAAGGGAGACGTTTTTACCGTTTTGTCTCTCTTAACCTCGCCCGTTCTTGTGACATTCATAGTTATCAGCTATACTACCGAAAAGCGTCTTTTCAAATCGCTGGCAGAAATTGTGTCGTCTAATAAGGTTGGTCTCGTGAAAAGAGGGAAACCCACATCGAGAGAAACTTTATCCACTTTAAGAAACTAAATACTTTATCGATTCACATGATGACTATTTCGTAGACAGCCTACAGGAAAGTTAGAACAATTGAAACAAAGTCATCCACAACTTCAATCAAATACGATCCTAAGTCTAACACTGTAATTTAATAAAATGTTTTCTCCTTTTCTCTCCAACTTTCAATTTAGCACGGTTGTTTGTAGTCACCTGTAGCTTAATGTTTAGAAGTGGGTCAGAGAAGCCCACTTATTAGATATGTTTAAGTCTAAAGCGAATGTTGCGAACCTTTCGATCGGAAAATTACAAATAGAACATGTTTGCGAAGTTCGGTTTAACATAATTTTCAGATATAATGTTCAAATGAAATCTTCCTAACGATACATATGTCTTAAATTTTACGAGTCGCATGACACGTTTACAGACATAAACTCATTTTCGCGATGTTTTCTAATTCTGAAAAAGGAAAGAAGCTACATGAAAGTTAAGGGACTCACGATATTCATGTACAACTTACTTTAGACATGATGATTTTAGTGGTAGTACCACGTGTCTCTTTAAAAGCAGCCTACGATAGTAAAAACGATATATTAAAATCATTGGTTAAATATTTTTGGTTATTGGTTTAATATCATAACTTGTCAAGGGATCGTTATAGTTGAACCACCGTTGTATCCTGATCATATTATTATGCACCAATCAGGTCGTGCATGCTATTGAAAGTATTACATAACACGTATATTGGTCATATTGCAACGGTCTAGTCCTATAGATGTGTATAATGCACCAAACGGACCGATGTTATATTGATTATATTACAGTACACATACACCACTTGTCATTCGTGTCGTGTTACACATTGCAATTCGTAATTTATAGCTAACATTGGTTGTAGAACACGTTCATAACTGGTCATGTTAGATTTTATAACACCGTCTAGTCTTCTTAAGAATAACACAGCAAACAAACCGTTGTACACCTATACCGTAACTTGTCATATTGGATTGTATTAAGCAACGTGATATTGAACGGACCGTTTGATATTGATTATATTACAGAACACGTTCATAAATGGTCGTTATACATTGTATTACAGAACACGGTCTATGCTTCCTAAGATGTGCACAAAACCTTCGCTTTCACCTATATCCTACATAATGTAGTCAGATTCAATTAGGAATTATTTCAATTCATGTAGGAATTATCTAATTATATCTGCATTATTTAAACAACCTTTCAACCAACATTTGTTAATTGATCCCAGTTTAATAATGTGTTTGTTAAATATATGATTTTTTATATAGTCCTATAACACATCATCGTGTTGGTCAATCGTTACGTGTACTTACTACACAACACATATTTTGGTGCCATAATGTTTTCTTAATATTTACACGGAGACTACCAATTACTGCCCGGCTTTTTTGTTGCTGACGTTTTTTTAAACATGAATATTCAAGTTGGAAGCAAGGGCGGAGGGGTGGGGGAAGCCGTTGTTATGTATTAATATAGCCTACTTCATAATGGTTATTTTTCCAAATGGCGCCCTCGTGTATAATGAGTTGTACCCTGATCGGACGAATCCCTGACTGTTTATACGATGGTCAAACTAGGCAATTTAACGACAATATCAAACCATCGATCACGTGAAAATACTGTTCAATACGACTCCTTTTATTATACCATCAGTATTACTTACACGCTTGGGTATCTGACGCCAATCAGTCATCTTAAAATGTACGAAAATAATGCAGTTATATTAAATATATTATCCTGGCCGCGTTTTGGCGACGAATTGCAAATAGTAAAATGTGGCAAGCGCCACCATAATTAGGTGTCATGCTATATAGAACGTAACATGTTAGAGGCGAGTAATGGCTTATTTTCTAGTTTAGTACACATAATGTTTCGTGTTTTAAAATAATATTAGTCATTTGTTCACAAGCGTACGTTTTTACTTTTCACATTGATGGAAAGAAATATATATTGCAGATTTTTGTCGATATTAATGACTCGGAGAAATTCCACCCAAGAACTGGCACCTCGCCTTTATGACCAAGGGAAGGAATTTTGCTCTACGCGCAACTGGCTCTGCCATTCGGGCTATCGAACTGATGCTATAGTTATATATTTGTATATATTATATTAGACGGAATAAATTAAACGAAATAAAACTGCACCGCGACCTCTGTGACGGCCTCTAAACGAAAAATATTATTCTGATTTCGTGGTCTGGATGGCGAAGACGTGTTAAATGATCCATTAAGCGTATGATAATATTAACACAATAACATATTTGAAAACAAATAAAGACGTGTCGATTGTCATTTAACAAGTGAAATTCACTCATCTGAAATGATAATTTAGTCAAACCTTAGTGTAATGTCGCCAACAAAAACATAAATTGTCACTTAAAGAGGAAATAAAATTTAACAGATAATATAATAATCCCTGATGATTTTTTTTAGAGCTTCACACTTTTATTTACAGACTACTGTAGTGCTTGTGATTAAATCACAATAAAACACATCAATTTGAGGCATTTATTTCTTAAAACAATAACATTGTTTATTATTACTAAACATTGATATATATCTGTTACATTTATGTCTAATACATGTAAATGTTGGTATTGGTTAGGCCTATACATGGACATATAGTAACACGTAACACACCGAATGTTGTACGATTAGGAGAGGTGATGAATTGGTTTTCGTCCGTCGGGATTAGTCAGTATTTCTCTGCTCCGTCAGACTAGGTACCGTACTATGTAATCGTTGCCTTTATGTTTTTGCAAAGAAAACAATGATGATTCGATGGCATCTAAGATGTACAGAGATCCAGATATAAATCAGAGATTTATTTGTTCATTGTTCAAATAGAATATAATTTGTTCAAGTACAAACAATAATCAATATAAATCAAACCGCCGGCGAAGAAAAAAAAACGACTTAATGTGACTCGTTGACTTCAGGTATATCAGATCGAGTGAGTGCGGGCATCCAGAGCACATGTTCTGAAGAAAACAAAAGCCAGACACTTCTCATTGCGCAGGTGCGAATTTGATAGGCTACAATAAACATACGGAGTAAAATTATGACGTATTTTGCTATGCGCTGACTGGGTACTGTGGACCATAGTCACTCATTTTTTGCATTGACTGCATAGTTAAGATTTAGAATGGATATGCATAAGCATTTTCACAAACATCCATTACTGCTCTTTATAGTTCGGCCAGTTACCAAGAACCCTCGAAAAACTGTATTTACTAAGAGTATACTAACTGAACATTTTGAATTGAAAATATGAAAATTAAACCTTTCTTTCTTAAAACAAACCAATTGATTAAATAATTCTTATCGAGTGTGCGTTAATAGGCAGACTCGTCGTGCGATTATGATCAGGACAGGCTATAGAGAGATTAGCTATAGACAGGAATTCAAGGACAAACTAATTTGAAAATTGGCTAAGCGCGTCAAGTACTCTTTATCAAGAAGTTAATAGGCCAGAACATGAACCCACGCATTTCAAATATTAATTGGACTAAAACTCTACAAGTAATACCGCACACCAGCTATTGATTTGTAAGAATATGTTTTTCTTTCGCAGTGTAGGAACATCTGTTTATTGGATGAGAGGGGCCGCGGTGTTTGAAGTGGTTGATAAACACGGAAGCAATGATCCTAGCGGTGTTCAGACATTTGTTAGTTGGGGCATATGGAGAACAATGGGTAATTTTTGTGCATTTGGATGGATCCCAGTATACATTATTGGGGTCATGCAAGCTCGTGCAGTTGCAGCCTGTTTATAACATGATTGGAAGCAATAGTAATGAACTTTATCACTTTAAAGACAGATAGCTATTGTTGGAATTTATATTAATAAATGGTCCATTTGACCTTTAGACCGTAAATGATAACATTTTGTTTTTGTATGCAATGACTCTTGTATTGCGGGAATCAAGTTCGAGTATTGAAAGTCAAAGGTCATGTTTAGGATTATATGTTCTTGTTTATCTATAAAGCGGTTCTATTTGGATGGGTCTTTCTTGAAGCTTGAAATCAGTGGGTATGTTAAGAAGGATATTAAAAGAGTGGTCATCTAGGGTCCATTTCCAGTAATTGATTTACAAAAAAGTATGAACAGTATCAGCCACTATAATATTGTTGCTCTAGCTCTAATGTTGTTTTTTTCAGTCATAACATGGCTTTCCACGTTGCTTCAATATGTTTTGTCGCAGAATTCCTATAAGTGACGTCTCCCACTTCTCTTACCCCACACATTACACCACTGTATACCGTGACCTAAACAGCTACGAAGAATACTCACAGAAAAGCAAACAACAACCATTGATTTATAACTATTAACCGTTTAAACGAAAATATGTTGCTGATCCTTTTTGTGCTTGATAGAGTTTTATAGAGTTGCAAATATTTACAGTAAAATTATTACATGTTTTACTGCATACGTCTTCTTAGGTGAGATAGTTTACTAGTAAAACCAACAATTACTAGTAAAGTCCAACAATAAAACGTATAGTGAAAACACCTCCAGAATAAGATTGAATCCGAGTTTTGAATATTAATTATTTCCGCAGAACAGGCCCAGTCCAGGCTGTGAAGACGTTAATTGCAGGTAAAACGACAATATGTTCAATGATAGTTGATGATAGATGATAGTCTCCAAACATACTTTAATATTATGCCACACAGGTAGACGTAGTTTATACATCTTTCCAGATCTTTTGGCTGCGCCAAGAAACCTACGTATATATAGATTGCCTTGAGAAAACAAAAATATTTACGCGCCACGACGTTACTATGATTCCACGAAGTATATATTACGTAGAGTCGTAGACAGCCTAAATATATAAAAGCATTACATTTAATTAGGACTACGCGAGAATTCCAGAAATGAGTTTTTCATGGCAACTCAGGCCTTAACGTAAACAAATTCCCAAATGAATTAAAAGGGCACATATACAAACCTAACATTGCTGAATTACTTACCATTGCTTTTGTAGGGAAGTATACCACGACGTAGAATATTCAACACCGGAGTTAGTGTTAGTGAAGCGGCTATAGTGTGTCGCTTTATATTTAATGTGGGCGGGGATGCCTTATTACCAAACATCTATTTGAAAACTTAAAGAAAGGTGTAGGCTATAACATAGTTGGGCGACCTCTCACCTTCAATCCTCTCCACCCCTCTCCGAGTTACAGTAGAGTATTTAATATCAAGGGATATTCCAGGCGAGTTCGTCGTCGGGAAATTAATCTCCTAATGTCACCTAATGGTTCCATTGGGCTTGGGCGCAGCTAATACCTACACGAATAAAAACAGCACATGTGCCGAAAAAAGAAGGAAAAAAACTTTTTGAAAAACAAAGCAACGGTCATCAAATGTTACTTTTATTTTCTTAAATAATATGTTGCAAATGATAACACTTAGCTTGTGAATGTAATACATATTTTGCATGAAAAAAACAATATGCGAAAAATGCAACAAAAAATATCAAAATATTAAGAATAAATAACAACGCATTGTCCTGCTTTAACTGAACTACTGATAAGATCTCAGCTTCTAATACATTTCTGTAAACCTCTATATGCTCTGTAAAAAGATAAATTATACAACTGTACTCACTGGTGCAATACTTTCCCATTCATTTTTCTGATTGGCTCATCGGCACATTGACGTCATTTTGAACACGGAATATTAACCCTCAAGAAACGTTGATTAAGTTATGAGTGTTTTTGTCCAAACGTATAGATGGGCGGAGCTTAGTAGGTCGTCTTCGTTAGTGTAGATAACGATTTGTCGCCTGAAGATAAAACGCGGTATCAACTGATTTGACTTTCAGTCGAAAAATACCAGTACGTTCATACGGTCCATTGACTGTGATTTTAAGCTCTTCAAACGGAGTTCCACTTTTGTCGCAAATCTTAAAAATAAAGTATTTAGGAAGATGAAGGGTGTTTATCTGTCAGTGTTCGCTGCCGTCTTTGTTTTCTGCTTGGCTACTGCTGCTGTTCTACCAGAGGAAACAGATCTCGAAAAAAGGGTAAGTTTTCAAAGTTAAATGTCGAATCCTTTTTAGTATCGTTCAAGAATAATTACAGAACCGAATGGTGCAATGGTAAATGGGTAATTGATTATAGAGCATAGAGTTAAGGTCAGCGGCGAAGCTGCAAATAGTCTTCATGGAATCCAAGTTTTCTCATATAATATTGACCTTTGTGAAATTTTAGAGAATTGCAAAAAAGAGGACACATTTCAAAAGGAAAAAATGAAATTATTAATTAATTAATTAATGATATTTGGCTGGCAAATTTAAATTTTACATGAAAAAAAAGATTTGCGAAAAAGTATGCAAAATTGACACTAAGTCGTAGAAAAAACGGTAAAGATGAATACTACTGAATCTGAATTGACAATCCATGGGCCTATATTTTGTGGGCCGGAATTTTCGGGTGGCAGAGTAGGTGGTAGAGTACACTAACCGACATATATAAATATTTTAATAGAATCCACGCTTTAACCAACAGCCCATATTTCTCACGATGTGGTGAACATCGTACGAGGTAATGAAAGCGTCTTGTATTGCGTATTTGTAAGTAACATTTTATTGGCGGTAAAGTGGAAGTCCTCGGTCACGTCTTCCCTCGCACCATGTACCGTATCGTCCCATTCACATACCGCCAAATAGTTTTACACACCGTTTTTACATGAAAATTTGTAATTGCTATGTTGCATAAACATACTTTACCGGTATATCTATATATATAGACTACATCAAAATCGAGAGCGCATTGTGGTTCTACGAGAAGTGCGCGCAAAGCACATCGGATTTTTTTGTGTGGATAGGACACTTTGGTGTTATATTCATGACATTTGACTGCAATATAAGAAGATACAGTTTCATGCCGTTAAAGCCGGGCATTGTATTCATTTTTCGATGAAATTTCCGACTGAATCAGAGATCTGTCGGATATGACAAAAGACGGTATCCCCCACCCACCCATTCGTTACGACTTTGCTGTACCAACCCATTTGAATTCATTTATCAAGCAAGTCGAACGAATTTTGCAAAACGATATTTGTTGGTATACCTTAAATATTTCGTATGTGCTTATTTCCCCCAATCATTGGATGATGTTAGTGTGTGAATGCTGAAATAAGCTCTCTCATATTGTTAATACAATATCAAACACATATATCCGGTGGTGGCAGATCGCATGTTCCGCTGTTGAATCATGGAACCTGCGTATGGATTGCTGATCACAAATGTTTTTCAGTGGCGATGATGTTCAGGGTTGATTGGTTTCTACTGATGTGGATTTGAGTTCTTTTATTGGTTCTTTAATAATTCCGATATGTGAAGAGGAGGGAAAAATCAAAACCCTCAAAATATGTAAAGAAGGGAAACACATGTCCACAACACCGTCATATGGGCTATAGCGAAGTGTAAAAAACTGCAAAACAAATAGGTATATAATTAGAAACTAGAACGGCGTTCGATATAAAGATCTTTCGCTGTCATTTTTGTCATTTGTCCCAGTCGGCAGCAAGTTATCGTTGCTGCATGTATCATTACAACATTCAGATTAAATTTAAATAAATGTATTCTGTGTTTATACTGTTGAAATAAAAGAGTGTATATATGTGGATATTGAAGCGATATTCAAATTAAGTTATGTAGGCTACTGTGACAGTTTGGTCACTTTATCGAGTGAAATACCATTTCTTTCGAGTGGCATGTTTATCACTCCTGTTGGTCACTCCAGAATGGGTAAAATGTCACCGGATAAAAGAGCGGACAATGGTGGCATTATTTCTCGTCATGTGGTTATTTAAAATCATGCATGTCTCAATGTATTTTTCCGTATAATTGTGTGCGTGTGTGGGAATGGCATTCGATATAAAGGTCCTTCACTTACGGTATATAGAGATCGGGAAAGGTTTGCGAATTATCTCAGTCGGCGTCAAGTTTTGATAGCGTCCTCAACTTTCGTTGCTGTGTCATTACAAATGACGTCGTAATATTTTGCAGGGTGTTGACATTTGACATGTCGACATTAGATTGTGTACTGTATTATAGTAAAGGAGAACCACTCGGGAAAATACCGCCAGTCGCTAGGTCACTCTTTTATCGAGTGAAATTTCATTCTGTTGGAGTAAAATTTCATTTACTTGGTAGTAAGAGTGTAGCTCCAGAATGGATCAGTAAAATATCACTAAATAAAAAGCGCATTCAGGAGGCACTCTAGTCTCAAGCTTTTTTCTTTAAGAGAGATCCTTTCCTCCTTTGCCACCAAGTCCGTAAAGGCATAATTGGATTGTAGATTGCTAAATTTGCCAAGTTTTCCGAGTGCGAGCGCAAAGCGCGAGGCCACGTGCTAGGGCCCATGTGAAAAACTCATGCAGATCGGCGAGGCCCATCGGGCAATGCTCGCAGAAGCAAAGCGATTTTTCCCACGAGAGGTGCTAAAAATGCATAGATATTTTGTGCTTAATTGTTATACAAGAAGATAAAACATAAAGTGTACATTAGGCCCCAGTTTGAAACCATGTACCCACCCCCCTCCCCTCCCGCCTCCGGTCACATGGAAAGTGTGTTATTATTATGTTGCATAACATTACCACAAATAAAACGAAGCACGCCGAAATGTAAGGATCTCTGCATATTGGCGGGGTAGAATCATGTCATATGACTGCCAAAATAAGAATATAAAGTCTCATTCGGTAAAAGCCTAAATACTAGACGAGCAACGATTTTTTTTCATTCGGTGAATTTGCCGGCTGACTCGGAGATTTGTCGAATATGACCAAAGCGTGGTGTGACACCCACCCCACCCCATCGTTCGCTACGACCCTGCTACAAGCCCATTTTATCCCAGTTATCACGAAAGTCTTTTTATGATAAATATTTCGTCTGTGCTCAATTGCCTTACTTCTTTGGTAACGTTGTGTGTCAATGTTGAAATAAACTCATACACGCTTTATTATTAATATAACAGTCATATATAACATATGGCTAAAAGGTCGACTGTTCCGCTTTTAAACACAAGTTCCAGCAATCGAATCCTGGAATCCTGTGAGTTCATAATGAACTCCAGTGGTGATGAACATGCTCTTGGTTCCTTGATGACCAGTGGTGTCCATTTGGATTATTTCCGTGGCTTCTTCGAGATGGACTCGTTCAGCCCGATTGTCTTGCAGTTGCTTCTGCTCCTCTGATCATTTGAGAAATAGTCATATAGAGACAGGGGACACACTCACGTCCACAGGACGAGTGCGTTAAATGCCAAGGGGCAGGGTGGTAAAGATTACACGCTTGCCTCGATTTTTACTCAACACTTGTCGAAGGAGGATTGTTGTAGAGCCACCCATGATCAAAACTAGCCATTAATAGCTTTGCAACCTGGATCTATTAAAATCAAACATTAT
>JAODAF010053630.1:0-11546 GCA_027574765.1 Molpadia intermedia
TGCATTGTCCACCAGAAAATCAATAAGCCCATGTGTAGTTTATAGGTCTACTGTGTAATGTGTATAGGATAGCATTGAACCAGCCGATTAGATAAAACAGATGTGACCACCCTAGGGGGGGGGGGATAGTTTGTCATTTTTATTCTGGGAATACACAAATTACCACCTACCTTTTTTTCTTGGGGGGGGGGTGATGGTTTGTAATTTTATTCTGGGAATACACAAAGTACCACCTCACCTTCTATTCTTGGAGGGGGGGTGATGTTTTGTCAATTTTATACTGGTAATACACAAAGTACCACCACACCTTTTTTCTGGGGGGGTGATGGTATTTAATTTTCATTATGGGAATACACAAAGTACCACCTCACCTTCTATTCTTGGAGGGGGGGTGATGGTTTGTCAATTTTATACTGGGAATACACGAAGTACCACCTCACCTTTTTCGGGGAGGGGGGAGGGTGATGGATTGTCATTTTTATTCTGGGGATATACAAAGTACAACCTCCCTTTTTTTCTTGGGGTGTGGGAGTGATGGTTTGTCAATTTTATACTGGGAATACACAAAGTACCACCTCACCTTTTTTCTTGGGGGGGGGGATGGTTTGTCAAATGTTTATTCTGGGAATACACAAATTACCACCACACCTTCTTTTCTTGTAGGGGGGATCGTTTGTCAATTTTATACTGGGAATACACAAAGTACCACCACACCTTTTTTCTTGGGGGTGGGGGTGATGGTTTGTCATTTTCATTCTGGAAATACACAAAATACCACCTCACCTTTTTTTTCTTGGCAGAAGGGTGCGATGGTTTATTGGTTTGTCATGTTTAAAAACTTAAAAAGTTAATTGTTCAAGTCCAATGAATATCCTAGCAGGGTATCACCCAATCAGGGATTACCAAACCCAGTACTAGCCAATCATAGTTAATCATGCATTGTCCACCAGAAAATCAATAAGCCCATGTGTAGTTTATAGGTCTACTGTGTAATGTGTATAGGATAGCATTGGACCAGCCGATTAGATAAAACAGATGTGACCACCCTGAATACCCCACTGCATCCCATTTGGTTTAGCAACAAGACTTGAAGATGTCAACTTCCAGAACAAGTGTACCTGATATTGTAGCTTTTGCATTCACCAATTTTTTGCCTAGTGAAGAAAATGGAGGGAAATCCAAAGCAAAGTGCAAGTTTTGTAGAAATGTTTTCATACAGGACCATGGAAAATCAACTTCAAACAAGAACAAGCACTTCAAGAGATGTCACCAAGACAAGTAAGTATATATATTGTATATGATTTAAAGGAGCTCAATGAGTTTATCTGCTGCCTAATTTTGATTAAAACTGATCCAAAACAAAATTACTCTTCTTTATAAAAGAGAATGAAAAACTTCTGCCCCAAAAGTTCATTCCCTTGTTTGCATGTTTACTTAGATTGGGAAACTCAGTTTGAAATGTCCTCATTATTGTACTTGTTTTTTAATGAGTTCCTAATTTTGGCTCGATTCTTTAAATACCGTTAATTTTGCTAATTGAAGCCCAAATTGTAATTGAAAATTTAGAAATTTATCCGAATGTATTATGTTATTCTGTCCCTCTTGAACCGGGGGCCGTGCCTTAATTACCGCAATAGGACCTTCCTATACCGCCCTAGGTTCCGTTCCTTACCTCCTTGACGAAACCTACTAAGAAAGACGCAGATTCAGTAGGCTGGGCAGATTTTTGGCAACTTTCAAATCTGTTTGTGAAACTGTGGCTGGACCATAACAAAGTAAAAGATTCTTGATCATAAACTTGATTAACAACAGAACATTTGAAGTTGATATCAATTAAACTTTTTAAATTAAAGTTACATAACACATCATTCGGTACTCACGTCTGTCCCATATTACGTCCCATATAATTATTTTCACAACAGGTTGAATCATAGAAAACTTTAAAAGGTTGTTCAAAATTAACATGTTTGCAGATAACATTTAGTAATATTATACATATATATATTAACTTTCAATTTTTGCGGCCCAAAAAAAGGGGGGGCGTACGTTCAGTATGCACCCCCTGGATCCGCCCCTGAGACTATATTAAATACCAATTTACTGGAATAGGAACTTAGGTATTCACGGCAATAATTAAACTAGGCTATATGGAGTTAATAATAATTTGTTGGTGGTAGCATTTTGTTACCTTCAAAGGAATTCGCTGACACGGGGGTAAGGTCCCAACAGGCAAGACGGGGCGAGTGGGGTTAAGATTTATGTGCAGAAAAAATTAATAAAGTGGGCCCGGGTGGGGTAGTGATGGTTTGTGGTTAAAATGAATACTACCAAACAGCGGTAAATCATAATCGAGAACATATGTACCATCGAGACTCGCAGTGCTCGCACCTTGTTCCGCAGACTTCATGTTCTGTCCCTCTTGAACCAAAATATTCATGTTCAGTAAACGGCTAATGCTGGCTTAAGCCCTTCACAAAGTATTGAACTATAAATTATATATTTTCATATAAAAGTGCTCGAATTTGACATTCCCCAAATGTTCATCCCCTTGTTTGCATTTTTATTTAGTTTGGGAAATTCAGTATTAAGTATCCTCATTATTGTTCTTAAGAGTTTTTTGAATGAGTTCCTAATTTTGGCGCAGTATTTTTAAAGACCGTTAATTTTGCTGATTAAAGCCCAAATTGGAGTTGAAATTTATCACCCTACCCATCGCCTCCCCACCCCAAATGCACCCAAAAAGACGATGCCGGTTTGTCAGAATGTATCATGTAGTTCAGTAAATTATTACGCTTTCACTTTGTAATTTATATACCTTTTTGTATATTTTCTAGGTTCGAGGAGTATTCAGCGTTCAAAGGAGCAGGAGCAGGGCAGAGCACACTTGACTCCTTTGTTGACAGCACCTCATCCACAAAAAGCGACAAGTACTCATCAAATCATCCCCAGCAGATTGCCATCAACGATTCGATACTGCATGATCTCATCATCAGTTGTGGCCTTCCTTTGAGCAGTACAGAAAATCCCGCCTTTAGGAAGTTCCTGGCGACAATTAATTCAAAGTATACCCCAATCGCCAGGTCAACCATTACGGCCTCGAGAATCCCCGAAAGCGTTGCTAGGATCAGAGCCACAATTTCAGAGAAGCTGCAGAGATGTGAGAGTATCACCACAACAACAGATATATGGAGTGATCGAAAGATGCGTGGATATCTGGGAATCACAGCGCACGTCTTGGAGGAGAACGAATTGGCCAGCACCCTAGAGTGCTCTTCTGTCCTGCTTCATTGTGAACGTATTACGGGCAGACACACTGCTGAAAACATTAGCAGGTCCTACCTGGCTGCTGTGAAGGACTTTGATATCGAGAACAAGATAGACTTTGTTGTCACCGACAATGCAGCGAACATGCGGAAAGCATTTACAACACAGTTCCCTACCGAGGACGAAGATGGTAGCATGGATACAGCCTCTGAAGATTCTGACCAAACAGTAGAAATAGAGAACAGAGACATGTGGGAAGATCTGCCTGCCGATGTCATTGAGACAGTCTTGACTACCCTAAATGACAATTGCCACCACCCAGATAGGCTATCATGCTTCGCACACACTCTGCAACTGGTAGTGGGAGATGGACTGAAAGATACAAGATGCATCCGCCAAGCTTTGTCCAAAGTTAGTCGTTTGTCAACTATACTCCACACCAGCTCCCGGTTCAAGGACGAGTTCGAAGAGGTTTTTGGTAAAGATGCTACTATTCCTGCTGCAAACGTGACCAGATGGAACTCCACTCTTCGTCAGGTATCATCAGTTGTTGGGTTGGACTGTACTAAGTTGAACAATTTATTGGAGAATCTGGAACACGATAATGTTAAGCTCAGGCCAAGGGAGCTCTCAGCACTAAATGAACTCGTGCAAGTTTTGGATCCATTTCTCCAGGTGACAGATGAGACCCAAGGGCAGAACTTCATTACAATAAGCTGTGTAGTGCCAGGGGTACTGAGACTGTATAATTACCTGACGAACATGAAGTCGACGGCTAGGCATTGTCAGTCGCTAATTGCAGCTCTTTTGTCTTCTCTTGAGAAGAGGTTTGGTGGCATTTTTCGCCGTGTGAAGATGCAGGAGGGAGCCGCCACAAACGAGGCATTTGGGGATCCAATCTACCTTGTAGCAGCTATCCTGGACCCTGGCTGGGGCTTCACTTGGATTGAGGATGACGTGGATGCTACCCCAGATGAGAAGGAACAGCTACATTGTGAATTAAAAGGTTTGTTCATCTTTTTAAGGAATCATTAATCTGACTAGAACAGCACAGTTTCAAAGAATGTAAAACGTTTTCAATAGTCCTTATCTATCCAGTGAGAAATCAATTAAGAGTTAAAACATATTATCAATAAAAATGATAAAGTATAATAGATAGAAGTCACTGAATTTTAAATAAGGGCATGTACTTCCAGTGGTGGTGATGGGCTGGCTTGAAAAACAGATGTTTTCAGTGAAGAATTCTATTTTGTCCTCAATTCATGGTTATTTTTTTTCAAGATTAAACAATTAGCTCCATACCAGGTAGATGTAGGTCCATATGCCACAGTAATGAGCCAATGTCCCGCGCAAAGGTGGGGTGGTGAATGGGGTTAAACAAATTACCATCTCTATATATTAAACTACATCTACATATCTTAAACTACATCTTTTCATTTTGCTTATCCTATTCAGCTTTCCTGAGACAAGAACTGGAGAAAGTGACCCTCCCTCAAGAACCTGTAGAGGATGTGAACGAAGTGAACGAAGTGAGCGAGCCAGTGCAGAAGAGACCAAAGTTCATGACAAAACCAAACCGGCAGAGGATGGCATCCGGCGCTGACCCGCAGACCATAAGTGGGGAACTGGCCATGTATTACGAGTTGTGCAATGGGGACGTGTCTGCTGACTGTCTTAAATTTTGGTTCAATCAGCGACAGAAGCTACGGCGGATGTATGCTGTGGTACGGCGTATTCTTTCTGTACCAGCATCAAGTGCGCCAGTGGAGAGAGTGTTTAGTCATGGTGGTATCTTCCTCAGACCCCATCGTGCCAGACTAGGTAGCAAACTACTCTCCTCGTTAATTTTTTTGAAGTGCAATGCTCACATTTGAGACCGTTACCCCCATTCCAGTTTTTGCAAGCAAAGTCGTCCTGAAAGAATTCCATGCTTTACTGCATTACAACAAACAGTGCAAGCCTTGCTAAATTGACTATGTTATTCCAAATATATTATTATATGTTGGTGTTATTATTCAAATGTGCGGGGGGGGGGGGCACCACCCCCTAGAAAAATGTTCGTCCCCTAGAAAAGGTTTGAGAAAAAAATAAGATAAGGCCATTGCATTGTAAATGTTTAGTATTTACATATTTCACAAACTGGTTTGATGGATTTGCAAGAAATTTGTTTTCCCCGCACTTACACGATAACAGCATGGAAATATTTGGGCATTGGGATATAAATATTTGCGTTTTCATCCTACCGCCATTTACCTTAGAATGGACCCCTATAAACAACAAGAGCCCAAGGGCACGGTGGTTCCTTGCTTTAACAGGGAATATTAGTTTCAATGGTGTGCTATATGTCACAACATCACTGATTTGGGCCCATACAAATTTAGTCTCAAAAGAGTGCCCAAAACAAGTATCAGGGACCATCAATAACAACTTCTCAAACAACAACATGCCAAATGTGGATACAATCCAACTTATTATTGCAAAGTTACAGCACTGTCAAGAATTTGACATTAACACACATCATAACACCCGTAAAAGCGTCACATATACACACACACATATATACGCACACACGCCAACCTGAGTACCCAGGTTCCTTTGCTTACAGCAAGGAACCAAAAAATAGCATTGCTCATATATGTCTTACCTTCATCCACTCAATGCTCTTCATGTTGGGTGTCACTTCAAAAAGCCTTCTTGGAGTGACATTAAAGTTCTTGGTAACCCTAACTGAGAGCAATCTTTGGTCCGCCAGTCTCTTCTGACCTATCTGTAGGTGCCATGGAGTGGGTGGTGCTCTGACATCTGTGAATCGACCTAGTGCATGTTCTGCCGCAATGCAATGATGGTTCTTGCGTCATGTTTCGAATACCCAGTAAAAAGTCTAAAAAATTTCTTTGCAATACCCTGAAAAGAAATTGTACATAAACAATATTACGGTAACAATATCATACTCACAAATCACTTGAATCTTCAGGTGCAACATAAATAAATTTGAATAGCTAGTCCCTAGTCTAACAGACATACAAGTTTTTGACCATTAATTGATCTTGGTGATTTGAATCACATGACCGTTGTGCATAAAAACGACCATAACCATTTGTCAACGGGAAGCGGGCCGACTATTAATATTGGATTACAATAGCTTAACTCCTGACCATAACAATTATTTCGTTGTTTACCCATAATTGACGGTTATGTTTTAATTATTGCATTTTAATTTTTTTTTACCATAACCGACCTCCGGTGACCTGCACCAACAACACTAGGTGCGCCCTTGTTCGGCTCCGTAATGGATCTTCCTGGGTGGTCTCTTAAACGCATATCCTTGTAAATAATATATTTTTGTAGATGGGGAGTTTTGCATATGCTTAGTTTAAGGCTGGGGTTACCTTTTGGGGTTTGGTTGTAGATACATATTTTTGTAATGTTGTTAAAATCTGGTTTTGGTTTTGGTTTTTTTTGTAGTGGTGGTTGTTTTTGGGGGTTCCTTGGTTGTTTTGTTCTGTGATTGACCGGTTTTGGCATTTGGCCCTTGTCGTTTTGTCAAGTAAAAAGCACAAACTAAGCATATGCAACCCCCCCATCTACCAATGATTATACTGGGCATGTACTGTGCAGTTCGCATTCCTGGACTGACAAATTTGGATGCAAAAGTTGAACATCGCATTACCGTTGCATGCAATTGTTGCCAAGATCACCAAAAAATGTAACATTGCTGAACTGTACTTAACATATCCTGACTGTCAGTTACCTTTATAGGAAAAGGCAGACCAATGGCTTTGGTGATAGCACTTAATAAAATTATTCTTTGCTCTATACGGCCGTTATGGGTTTTCTGGTAGTTTGGATGATTTGCGAGCTCATCTCTTTGCATCAAGAAGAGCAGACAGTTTCCCCGACAGAGGATGCATTCGCCCAGCATAACATCTCTTGCGTAGTGTGAGACGCATTTCGTGTTCTACTTGACTTATAATTGATTACTTTTCATTTTCCTATTGTATTGCTATATACTGATTCTTACTATACATTGTATTATATATGAAGATGGTAGTTGGACAAACAAGTATCCTTTTTACTACTCTATCACATATTTTTGGATTTTATTCCATTTCACCAGCTCCAACTGAATATATATATATTGTTTCTTACTTTTATATCCAACTGGAAATATGATCGCTTTGAAATGCTTACACTAAAATAAGATAGACAGATTAAAGGTAAAGTTATGTGGTTTTTAATTTGAACTGTATATCTAATGAAACATTGCATACTTGCTAAGTGCACTGATATACTTACCGATGAACAACTTTGTAAGAGCCACAGATTTCATTATAGGTGCAGATTCTGTGAAACAGATATCATACAGATATAGTTTGGTCCATTCTGGTCATTAATAAAACATATATAATAAACGCATCCGCTATTCATATTCATGAACTGTTCCATTATCCAGCTGTACTTTATCTGGCATGTTTAAAACATAATATGGAGCTTTGTCATCTTTAAAATGTTGTCAAATTATCTTAACAGTCTAATTAAGATTT
Source organism: Molpadia intermedia (assembly GCA_027574765.1). Lineage (NCBI taxonomy): Eukaryota > Metazoa > Echinodermata > Holothuroidea > Molpadida > Molpadiidae > Molpadia > Molpadia intermedia. The sequence goes on from JAODAF010053630.1 coordinate 7,809, forward strand.
TACACATTCTATATTGTAAGCAATGTCACACAAATCTGAACACAGCTGGTATGGCTTGCCGAGAATAAGTTTAGTTTAGTTTGTTTAGTAAAGTAATGGTCAGGAAAGACATAGTCCTCATAAACGACCCTGTAACCAACCACAGCCCTAAATTCTTCCATTGACAATAAAATACTTATCAATAGCATTCTTGAAAGCATTAACGCTACCAGACAAGACAACAGACTCGGGCAGGGCATTCCATTCATTGGTAATTCTCTAAGAAAAGAAATTCCTCCTTATCTCTGATCTACAAGAACTCTTATGCAATTTCACACTATGTCCTCTAATGTGTTGCTGTACCAGAGCAAATGTTGCCTAAAATAGTTGAAAAGACAAATTGTAGGCATTAATAACTTGTTTGTACCAGACGAAGTAATTTAAACATTAGCCTAGCATAATTTACAGATTATTAACTCCAAATAGCAGTAGCTTTCATTAATTAACAAATAAGTACAAATGGTGGATGGTTTCTGTAATTATTCATGGCAATTATATTACATGAGTACCTACCTATCATCAACTTATGTGAGCAATATGGAACTATGCATTAAATATATGGCAGAGTTTCCAATGTAACTCACCTTGTACAGGTTGCAGGTTTATTAGCTCTCGAAGTACTATAAATTAGGCAAAAGAAGAATTATAACTGCTATAAGCATAACAATAGATCTACATTAAAACAAGATGCATTTTTTATTTGTTTGCAATGCTAATGGATCTGTATCAATTATGTGTGTGTGAGATGGTGCATGTGTCATTCCATGCTTACAGTGCATATGATATACCTCAAGTCATTGGTTGAAATTCACATATGCTGTATGACTATCTATATGCTTGGTTTAATCCAGTAGCAAGTCACAAAATATCATTTTCAAATTATCATACAGGAATTATGATGAAGGTATGCTAATAGCGGCTGTTAAATCAGTGTTGGAAAATTTCAGAAAATTGAAATAAGCAGCAAATTTAATGAAATACTATATTGTCATGACAACATGTGCACACACAGATATATATGATTGGATTGTTTGATTACTTAACCCGCGGGAGGTCTAAAGATTGAGGAAGGGTCTCGATCTTAACACTGGTAAAATCTAATAATGGTGTTGATATACAGAAACTAATGGCATATGTAAAGCATAGACGAGTAGAGCGAAGTAAATTGATATAATTCGTCTCCATGGGAATAAGTTAAGCTATGCAATTAGTGGGAGTCAAACATTAGCAAGAGATAGTAAGTCTCTTGAATTGAAATATTGTTAATTCTATTTTAGTTCAATCACACATACTCACCACTTGAAGTTTCAAGTTCGCTTGTGGCATGGTATATAGTGGGTGGCTTGTTGGTGTTTTCCTTGCCATTTTTGCCTGTATCAATCAATCAAAACAATAGCTGGTTTAACCAGACCCATATACAGTAAGCTTTCATTAATTAACAAATAAGTACAAATGGTGGATGGTTTCTGTAATTATTCATGGCAATTATATTACATGAGTACCTACCTATCATCAACTTACGTGAGGAATATGGAACTATGCATTATATATATATGTCCTGTCCACTCATTAATATTCATGATATGCAAACCAAGGACAATAGGGTACATCTACACATCATGGCACATCGATCATGTTTAATTGTAAATTTGACATTGATCCAAATGTAGTTGCTGAGATATCGTGTTTACATGCTGGTGTCACACACACACACGCACATAAACACACACACCAAGGTTTCTGCTGTCATCGGCAACAGAACCAATTATGTGCAAGAATATTTGAGAGCGTATCAAATCAATGGGTACTGTATTGATAGACTAAATAAGGTAGGAACATATACAATACATGTAGGTTTGGTCAAAGGGGCATGCAGGATTATGGTTGTTAGGGGTATGTGGCTAAGACAATTTTGCTTCTCAGTGTGACCCATGGCCATTCAGACTGGTATCAAGATACTTCAGGATGACTTAATTTATGAAGGGGCAAGTAGAAATCAAAACCTACTTCCAGTACTTCCATATGATCCAGTACATAATTAATATCAAAATTGAGCCAAACATTAGCAAGAGACACTAATTCTCTTGAATTGAAATATTATTAAGTCTACTTTAGTTCATTCACACATACTCACTGCTTGAATTTTTCTGGCTTGGTGTAAGATTTTCGGTGGGTGGCCTGTTGGTGTTTTCCTCGCCATTTTTGCCTGTACCAATCATAATCAAAACAAAAGCTGGTTTAAAAATCAACAATGAGCATAAATTGAATCATTTGAGTGCATGTACCATATGTAAGAATGACATTGAGCCAACATTGTATTGAAATCCTACTTCTATTCTAGCCACCTTCAAACATACAAATAATACACATGAGCATTAATTAACCCATCATGGATGTAGCTGGTAACAGATTTCAGGATTTAACATTAAATGACCACAATATACATACCATTGTCGAGAAGGCTACCACCAAGATCATCATCATCTGACGAGATATCATCAAAGTCTGTAAGCAGTTTACAAGGAAGGGAATCTGATTAATATATATCATAAAAGACGCTGATGCGTATAAGCCTCATTGATTTTGTGAAGTTGGAAATATGTGGGAATTGCATGCTCCGTCATTGTTGATGCGACCAAAAGAAGTGTGCCTTTTTATTACATGTAATCTTCCTAAAGCAATATTTTCAATGTCACCCATCATCACTCTGAAATATTTGTCTCTAGGTAATGTCAATTTGAAGACAATGAAGTAGCAGTATAATAATTTAGAGGTGGTACTGTTCTAGAATTGTCCATTTAAATGTTACAACTACATGTGTGCACAGGTATGAATTATACACATTACATTTCCTGGAATATTGACACAAATATTTTCTGGTTTAATCCTTAGATACATGCCATCCATATAGTAGCCAACAATTTCCACATACCAACAGGTCTGTTGATCCTCAAGGAAATTATCTACCAACATCACTCAACACCTAATATTAGACCGACCACTGGACATCATTAAATTATTTAGTATAATGAAAGGCAAAGACAGATCAGAGAATCAGGATATGAAATGATTGTTGACACACTAGGATTTGAACCAGAGATCTTCATGTATCCATTGACCACTGTCAATGCAATAATCACTGTATGGGAGATATTATTCTCCTTTCACATAATCCATGACAAGAGATCAGCAACCAATACATTTCATGCATAGCCGGGCAGATCTCATATATATATATATTGTAAACAACACGGCTGTGATTTAAATTTTATGGAATTTGAAATTATATTTTCATATTTCTGTAATTGAACTTTCAGGTTGAAACCTTTATGAGTTATAACCTTATTCGTTTATACTACCTGTATGGTTGATCCAATAATTGGTTAATCTTAATCCTTTCTAATTGTGTTTGATTTATCATGCATGCTTTATATAGTAACTGTACCAAACCTCTGGTCCTTTATAGTTTATAGACTCAAATTTAAATCTTTCATTCACTATATAAGACTGGCAACAATTTTGTTGGGAGAATTGACTTTTTAATCATATAAGTGTTGGTTTGGGCATGTTGCCATTGTTGCTGCATGTTGTGATTGTGAAGTAGGAATATCCATGGTAACATGCAAATCTAATTGTGACCTAAAGAGAATTCCAAAGGAATATGTTCCAACACAAATCAACTCAAACATATGCCACTTT
>JAODAF010053741.1:0-11546 GCA_027574765.1 Molpadia intermedia
GTATCTATGTACTAACAGCTCAATACATATGCCTCCCTTAGAAATCGAAGATTTAAAAAAATGTTACCTATAGGTCAATGTTAAGTAAGGTCAGAGGCGGAACTATGGCTGTATGGTATTACGAAAGAAGGGTCTGAGTGCTTCCGCAAGAAACGTTTTAAACATTAAACACAGATGTGATTTCCTGATTTATTTGTTGACGTCGGCAATAGGAGGGTTCTGAAGTTTTTTTTACAAGTTTCATGAATTCTAAACAAGGATTTTTATATGTTTTATCATATTTTCGTGACTTCGGCTGTAATATCCAAGTCTATCCGAAGTGCTAAGTGGCAGAACTTTCTTTTGCTTCATTCTTCTGATCAAATAGAAAGTAACTGTCGTACACTAGTCACGTACGAACCACTTACACGGGATTTTACAACATATATCCGTATAATCTTGATACCGTCATGTACAAGTAATAGACTGCAACTGAAATAGCTATATGGCTCTGACCATAGGGACGCGTTGGGCGAGGAGAGGGGGTGGGGTGCGTTACTTGATGTCAAGTGAGTGAAGAAGCGCATAATTTCTTTCACAGAATGTAATACATCCTTTTCATGAACCCTGGTACTTAATGGAATGATGAAGCTACACTTGATGGTTATTCAATCATTTCCTATGTCACAATGTAACATCAGATTCACGTAACTATGTATCAATCATACGCCTTACCCTAAAACTAGCAATATTTTGGCTTTAACACTTCAGGTTCATTTGCGCTGATCCATAGCACGGAATTGAATATAATAAACTTGACGAACTTTCACAGATGGTGCCGCCCAACTTGATAGACCAATGAATAAACAATATATCACGCATCGTTGGAGACAGCACTGCTTTGTAATTTAGCTGATTATCATTAAATTAAATAATTATGGTATTATTAAAACCTGAAATAGACTGGCAACGGGATCCGCTGCATTATTCAGCTTGCCACATCCGAATGCCGTCTAAATATGGTATTGTAAGAATACGAGACTCAGCCAGGTTTTACCACATTTAGCTGTTAATTTCTACAGTATTGCGATAAGTAACGTTTGTCGAATGTCACGTGACCGAGATTTGGGACATGTATATACGGGACGGTGGGTGTCGACACTATTAATTGACATTCCACACAATTCCTTATTCTCATAATATTTTATTGAAACTGATTCGTGACCTGGTGCCCTCCACAAACCATAACAAAGCAATAGACTCATATTTTATTAACTCTACAATACAGAACTTCAGTAATCGTGACATAGAAGCCCTTCACAGAGGTATTTTTGCAACTTCTGAAACAACCGAAAAAAAACCTGCAGACCCTCTAATAGTACTATGTTGATGGGTATATCGTGTGTCGCGTGTTTAATATTAATTCCAATGTGAATATAATAGCACTCGAAAGCCCAAACACGTGCATTTACTTAATCTTTCTGATGTAATGGTTCGATTCTTCCTGTACGCGTCAGTAACCTCAGTTATATAATCTTTAGTCACGGGCATACGGTACATCACAACATTTTCCGCAATAATACATTTCAACTAACGGTAAGACTTGAAGCGTTAGCCATATCATTTTCAACATTGATTAAGTTAACATTTTGTCACTTCGCGACTAATATTTCTATGTTTGGGGATGTGTGAGATATATTCTGGATATAGTCTTGCTAATCCATAAATTCGGCAATATATTTTATTTCTTCCTCGATAAACCACGGCTACTATAATTATAAACACCTTTAAAGGCTCGAGTTAACTTTTTTAATTAAAACGAGATAATCAAGAAATGGGAGTATCTATAAATGATAATCTGAACAAGTCGCCTTGAAACATGCATAGCATTAGACAACTTCAATTAACGATAACTTTTTAACTTGAATATGGTGACTCGCACGCGGTGTGTAACGAATGATTGAACGAATTTTGAGGCTTTCAAACATCAAAAGGTGTATATAGTCATTTGGTGTATGTAAAAGTAGGTGTATGGAACATGCATTCATGATAACCTTAATATAGTGTGACAGTGGTTAAAAGGCATAGTTAATATAACACGTTGAAGCGCGGTATTATAAGTTCGATTCATATTGCAGTTTAACACGCTATGCAGCTATAAATATAATCTCGCGCTATAATATATTCATATGTTAGGTTTCATTCTCTTTTCACCAGTTTACTTGGCGTTACTGCAGTGTGATATTACCAACTACATGTATCAGTTACAAAAAAATTCACTCAGTAAATGAAATATGAAAAGGAATAATGGGAGCATATCAGACAGGGACGGATTCAGGCTCTATGAAATGGCGAGCGCCGTAGACGCAAAGCCCCCGGCGTGAGATCTGGGAGGCTCTCCCATAATATTTTTAAATTAAACACCGTTAGTCAGCATAAATGATACACAGAGAAACACATTTGTTACGTCGACATAAAGAGGGCGCCCTTGGCTCCCCTGGATCTAACAATGTCATTATATTCCATTAGAACGTTGTCATCATATTGATAGATGCCTGCAGTATGCCTACGGTAGATTTACCGACACGACGGACCCAATCGGGTATGCCGATCATTATTTTATACACTATAGAATAGGAAATATCGAATTTCCGGAAAGAAGATACATTCAAGTTTGAAATTGCGATTTAAACCATTTTATTAATCATTAGATAAAAACTGTAGCCTAAATATTCAATATATACACATTACCTAAATTCCCATTTTGCCGGCTTTCTAGTTTGTATTATGATCGGTTACCGGCACAAATTGCGAGTTTTACAGTTAAACTAAGCTCAAATATGCCTTTAGTGTTATCTACATCAGCAATTGTTGGTTTTATCCTTGGTTGAATACAGCAGTCCAGTTCAATGAGTCACGTGTAAATAACTATTGAATGTTGCCATCCTACCGGGGTGGGGATGCATCGTAAAGTAATCGGTTTACCTGTTGCGTAGTCAGGCGGGCACAGAGAGGGCACCAACATAATATAAGGGGGTGGCAATATGATCTAATGGGCACCAACATCATCTAACGGGGCACCAACATCATCTAAGAGGTACCAACATCTATAACACAATAGGTACTTATTTGCCTTTTACGAATTTACAAGATAAAACCTGTGTAAGGCATTTACCGAGCATATATACATTCCACACTGTGTTTAGTGACGAGTGGATCAAGACACAACATGGCTTTTTCCGACCCAGAGACTCTCTACACAACTTGCCAAAATGTTGTCTTACATTGCGATATATTTTTTTACTATCACTGAGTTAATATATTAATAACTAAATCCACTTTAGGCATGGGTATGGTGAGTGTGCTGTAAAAACCCAACACAACACCACCTTCTGGTAAGAATTGCAATGAGAAGAATTATTTACTTAGTTACATGATATTTTAACAGTCACATATACGCAGTTCTAAAATGTCGTTATTTATTTTCGTTGGTAATTGAAATAACTGTTCACTGTTGAGATTATAAGAGGCCGACGGACATATGTGACTAATAATGACAGATTGGTGTCTGTACTCTGACTGGTTCGATTTGTAATTACACTAGGTGTTTAATTAAGTGTATGCTAGTAGTAAAAATGTGAGGCCATTGGATGTTGTATGTTCTTGTTACGTATGGTAGACAGGTGTCGGAACAGTTTGGACTGGCGATGTTTGCCAAACTGACCACCATCCAATGGACCTTGTAATCGTTGATTATCACCCCAACCGAACAGACAAAGAACGCAAGGCAACGACAAATTTAGGATTACCAACTTAGGAACCCTTAGTGATAGTAGTCCATCGGGTAGGAAGCGTTGATGTATAGAGTTCTTTTGCACATCTCATCATCGTGAACTACACAGAGAGCATACCAGAGCATATTCGATTATCATGATATACAGAATACGGACTACATCTTATTACCGTGATGACGTCAGATGGATTGTAATAAATAAAGTCAGCTTCCTAAAGGGGGTTTCCCAAACGTCAGGATACATCTGGCTAATTTATAATACAATTAGACAACAATCATTTAAATGTATGTTGCTTTACGGATTCTTATAAAGCTGTATATATATACGTTTGGTGCATCTGCACCAGACCGGTATGCGCCTATCTCTTAGAGACTTATAGTTGTATAATGTCAGGGATTGCAAGCTGCTATGTAATTATCTGCGTTTCAATCTTCCTGTACTGAGTAACAGACATCTGATATCTATTACCATGAAGTATGCTCACTTTCCCTGTCAAAATATATTTTTCGCTTATCGATAAAACTGTCCCTGTATCTCCTAGCAAAATGTCACTTTGCACTCGAAATGTCTCTTCCACATCTCACCGCAAATAAACTCTAATACAAATAATATAACCTCCCCGTATTCCGTCTGTCATTTTAATGGATAGATTACATTTGACGAAATTTTGCAGATTTGCTTACAACGTCACATAATGCCCCTGAATGTTTGTAGAATACTACTAACAGACAGATAATTACCTTCATCCTTTTAAAAATCCCTAATTAAAAGGTGATGAAATCTTTATTTAACTTGGATTGCTATACTCTAAAGTGATTAACAGAACCAATCATCTAACGGGGTGTAACATTGATTTGGGTCAGATTCAGATTCAATGGATCAGATTCTATTTGGATCGTTTGATTTACAATATTACAACTTCAGAACTTCTTGTCATAAATTAATCCCGTCCCGCCGTCGTAGTATGAAACATAGCCTAAACCATCTCCACAACACAAATGGTGAATATATCGAAATAAACTATTTATTGACACAGAAAAGTAGGACAGTCTCCGTGTTTACTATGATCTCACTTATTAGATGATCTGACCAAATCGTAAAACGTAGATAAAATCGGATCCTATTTTTATTTTCTAATGGTGTGGTTCCGTATTATAATTCAAAACCATATAGGTATGTTTACTATGTTAAATGAGTCTGATCGAGTTGACGTTATATGACGTATTCATCATGCATTGTCATTTATATAGAACAATATATATGGTTTCTGCTCAAACTAAATTATCTCCCAAATCTAAGGTGCATTCACTCGTTCGAACAAGCGTTACTACTTGCCACATTGTTAACATGTTTTATTGTCGTTGTCTTTGTCTATCGTTGTCTATCGCCATCCATCATTCATGTACGAAAACAAAATGGACAATCTGCCACGGTAAAAATCTGTCGAATCCACTGGGACTCGAACTCAACGCCCATACAAGCAGTTGCCCATACCAGCAGGTCATAAGGCCGAATTGGCGGATTAAGTGACAGAAGGAGAACATTCTCGTTTTTATAATCGTAGTATAGTGAAAGGAAATTGGTGTTTGCAGTGACACACTTTAAACCAACAAACTAACCGAGTGTAATGTTTGTTCCGGGCCAACTATTGAAATGCCCGGATGGTCGCCAAAACCCATAATGAACAATTCTGACACAATACAATGATGGTGGCAATGAAGTTAATCATAATACACGTAATACCACCGGAGTATAGTACATGTAGTACCACCGGAGGATGGATAACGTTATCATGTTGAAGATTAAGTTCGTTTCATGGTGACCGAGGGTTACTGAACTATTAAGTTATTAAGTTCCATGCATCATGTATGTACATCGTCTGTAATTATACTGCTTTCTTCATGTAGATGCCAGCAAACTGTTAGGCTAAGAAGTCTTCTGGCGGTTTTGTCAGGATTTCAATTAAGGCTCGAAATACAAATGTAATCTTATCGAAGGTTGTCCTGATTTGAATAAGATATCAATAGAAGCCAATGGCTTGTGACCCTTAGGTTGCTAGAATCACCGAATTGTGAAATCAGTATGTCACTAATGATTAAACGTGAACGCGCAATGGTTTTCAAATCCAGGCCCATATTTCTCTAATCTTTTTGAGGGGCAGACCCAGTGCGGCTATTCAATGGTAAGGGTCTGAAATAGCTAGCTAGCTATAACAAACGATATAAACACAGTACGAAAACCGGCCCAGGTGAATGACTGAAAGGGACGCAAAATAAAAGAATCATTTAATTGAGGTTTATTTCTGGAGACCAGCCTGTATGATTTGTTATCTTCTTGTTTTTTTGTTAATATGATCTTGCTCTCGTCTCTCGAGTATTTCCTTAATCAGAATTTGTTATTTTTAGGTGGGCTAGGACACCCCTCTATCCGTATCTGATCTTCTTCTCGTTCTCTCGAGTATTTCCTTAATCTTAATTTGTTACTCTAGGGTGGGGCTAGGACACCCCTTTATCAGAGCCGGGTCTTGCTCATGTTCTCTCGACAATTCTCTCAGAACACGATTATTTGTAATCAACCATTAATCTTAATCATAAGCCTATATCACAAACGCATACAGTCCTAGTCTTAGTCATAACCATGGTCGCTATAAATTGTCACCCCCACCCACAGGAAAACATACTACAAGTGTATACTAAAACAAAACATCCATATGTATGGTTCATTTCTGCAAGGTAAATAAAAGAAGTGATGAGCGTCGATTTTTTTTTGTCCTGTTTCTAGTGTAGACATTAATGCATCCCACTTCCACATGTTGTGACCTGAATACCTGAATATTCATAGATCCCTACAGAGTTCAAAAGTATAGCACCATCTTGCATGTAAGCACTTATTATAAAAAGATCTCAAACGCGGAGGTGATACTTTTGTCCATCAGTACAACCTGACTAACTGGTACACGCGGCTACAAATGGAGAATGAAATAGTTTTAGATTGCTTTTTAGATGTTGGGCTTGCCAAGTTTTATTTTAACAAACGTCACAATATTATAATCACTTTCCAGCAATTGCATTTTATTACCTTTTTTCATAATAACAATGAATTCTTGATAAAAGTGAGGAAGTATAGTACAATATTCTTCAATTTAAATTTTACTTTCTATTTTATATCCAATATTAATTTAGCGCAAACTATATTGACAATAATTAATTAATTACAATTTGTTAACCGTTGTTCGCAAAGCAAAACTGTTAGGAAATTCGCCTTCTCCTGCATATATGACCGTACATATATATCATTCAATTTTATGATATAATTCCATGTTTTCACTAATTGAGAATACATGCTGAATGAGCCGAATAGGCATATGGGGCGGTAAAGTCGAAGCCTATTTAATGTTTTTATTTCATCAGTAAAAAAGTAGACAAAGGAGAAAACATGCCATAACATGAAACTCGTTAAAATTGTAAAGATGATTACAAGATTCATCAAGTGAACGTAAAGGATAGCGTGCGAAATAATGTAAGGACATATAGCCTCTTGAAGTAAACCTATGACGTTTACGACAATTCACGAGTGTCTTATACCGTGACTGGTTGATTACTTGTTCAAATCATGAAGCTCTTACCGGCATTTCGTACGTTCGTATACGTATCTAATCGGAAAGAAAGTTTATAATTTTATGTAATTTAGAGTAAAATAATAATTTAGTTTGATAATTACTCTGTACGTCTATTCGTCGTCTTATGCCATTTTACAGGACCGCGATTAGCTAACGATTCGATAATGCATACAAATGAGATATACGTGAGAAACTGCGATTAACCCGTCTTGTCAACATTGAAAACTGAAATAGTATACATAACCCAACACGGCATCCATTATAGCAATCGCTGGGAATGTCCTTGTCTGCATATTGGAAGATGTACTAAGTTTCGAGCTTTGCGTGAACCGAACCTGTGAAGACGCGTGTGGCTTCATCTCCCGACAACACGTTATTTTTTTAAGCAACCAATCATTTGTTTCTCATAAATCCTTCTTTACATTGACTCTCATAAGCTTCACAATCGAATCCACTTACAAAAATATATATTTTGGTATAGTTGATGTTGATCCACCCCAAGATGATGTTGGCGCACCCCTTGCTAATCATGGCTATATACCACGGCATCAGGTAGCATATAATAATACAAAATATTGTTATATTCAATAAGGGTCCGAGACCTATGACATAACGTAAACATTTTTGGGACAGTTTCTGTATTGCATTCTAATTAATTATAATCGTCTCTGTGCGCTTATAGACTTCGTGTATCGATAAGGATTTGTTGTTGTTTTGCCGCACGACTCGTAAACGAGAAATAAATTTAGAAAAATGTTTCAATTTATAGAATTAGGTATTACTTGATATTCATGCTTCCGATGTCACCAAACTACTCTGACTTAAAATAATGCGAGCAAATGTAAGCACGAGATTCTATAGACATACGTAGCCAAATAATAATAATTAAGCTTCTAAAACTTACCCTTCTACTGAAAGAATAACTTTTCATTATTTTTAATATTAATGAAAAATAACAGGCCTTGGACTTTCACTGAAACACAGTATTGTTTTTTATTCCTCAATACTTACCTTCATATGTCATCATAGCCTTCATTCGCAGCGTCTCAGTCACATCTATTTTCTTACAAATTGTTTTGTGATCTTCACGATTATTTTCAAAGCGATACCAACACTGGATTCTCTAAATTCCTGTATTGCTAAAGTTACAGAGCATTTCTCTCAACATTAATATTGGTTGAACACAATTCTTAATAAATTCTGCCTCGTTTAATCAAAATGTGTCATTGGATCACTTTTCAAGGTAATTGATTCCATCTCAAGGGTTTGTATGGATGTCGAAAACCGGGTCTCCGCTCAAATTAATTACATGTGCTTGTGAGCCTTGTTCTCTGATCTATAAAAAGTGGAATAACATTCTTAGGGGCTTCACAGGATGTCAGGCAGTTCCGGTTGTCACTGCCATAAAATTTACGATTCGATTTTCTTCTTCAAAATTGAATCTAGAAGGCAATTCTCGAAAACGTACCTGAGTCGGTGGAAATGAGAGCGTTGGTCTGTTTTCCTTTAGAGAGAAGCGGCAAGCTCAATGTCAGATGTTTGCCTTTTTCGCTTTACAGCCCGCGGTCAGAGATCTCTGAAAATTCGAAAACAACTTCATTTAAAGACACCCTGAATTAGGAGAAGCTCTTCTTTCCTTGCCCATAATTTGGGTTCGATCATTACTAGATATCGATTGGTATGTTAATGCGATGGCTCATCTTCCACGGATGCACACGGCGTTTGCTTCGAGCCCTCCATTGACGTTCACCATCTAGCTTTCGTCAGGGTTTTGCTTTTCTCTTTGATCGACAAACGTTTAGAAGTTTGGATCTAGTTACAACTAAATTAATTTCGCTTGAATTTCCCCATAGCTATTGCTATATTAGATTTCTATCGAATCCTGCCTGCTCGAGTAGGCTACCTCAGCGTTAGAATATTTCCGCCTCCGGTCAATCAACGTCGGACATAAGGGGTACAGTATGGGTTAATTTTGAGAAGTCTTAAAGTCATTAAGGAAAATTAAACTCGATCTCAGATTCCCATCGGAAAGGTATCATCATGGCACGCCGAATGTGACCATTTGTATTGTCCATTGATAGTTTAATCGGGAAATCTAGAATTGCATAATTAGTTAGATGTGTGCTAATCGTTCTATTTTATATTTATCGGTGTCAGGGGGTTAAACGAGACGACTAAATTAACAAATAACGTATTTATAAGTGATATATTGCCCTACTTCCCATACATGCTGGTGTAACCATAGCAACACTATCAACTACTACTTTTATGTACATTACCATTATAGTTTTACCCAATTGGGGTGCACAAACTGCGTTATATAATACGGATGTTATTGGACACCTATTGCGTATAATAACTGGGGTGAGTGAAATCAAGGATATATAACGCAATATCGCAAATCTTTAAATTAAATTATATTAACATTCAAGTCACTGGTAATGTTCTAAAGTTTCAATGAGCTCAAGATCGTACCATATGGTGTAGAATCAATAAAAGAAATATACGAGAAGATTAACTTTTTATATCAGTATCCTTTTAACCCACTATAACTTATAAACTATCAGTTGTCTGTGGCTGCATTGGTGATACAATTGTTCTAAAAGCAAACATTTAGAATATATACATTCATTAAATTACACTTGTTGGCCTTGCATGGATTTTCACTTAATTTGATGAAACAGAGTAAAATACGATCTTGCTTGTTAAGTGTAAAAAAGGTTGAAGACGAATGATACGAATGATATTATAATTTTTGAAACGATGAAGTATATGTATGGCTGCCGGTATTTCATGTTGCATAAAATAGACGGATACATGACGTCATGGTCAAGTGGAAAACGATCTAAGCTTTCTGACCATTCAAATGTGGCATGGCACCATGACATGGCATGCATATGGTGGTCATGCATTGCTCATTCCTTCGTTGAAGTAAAAAGATTTCTACGAAATCCTTCAAGAAATCGATTGAATTAATCATAAATATATGATATACTTATATCATATATTTATTATTGCTTAAAAATACATGTAGGACATAAAACAGGCATATAATCTCTTGATATATGTACAAGAAAGGATCTTGCTCTTTCTAACACAGCCTAATGTCCAACGAAGTTGAGGATTATATAACTATAGCAATTACACAAATTTAATCAAGTACCGACAAACAACCATACACCTTTTTTATTTTACTCTGTGTAAGTGTAATTTAATAAATGTATATATTCTAAATATTTGCTTTTAGAGCATTTGTATCACCAATGCAGCCGCAGACAACTAATAGTTTATATAGTTATTTATAGTTTATTTACGCAATCGTTGCTGCGAATAATGTGATATGAAAAAAAATCGATTGGATAGATCTAAAATGGACTTTCTTCATCTGCTTCACATTGCTCTATTCAGATATATATATGTAAGTTGACACTATAAAATATTTTGATTTTGCTACAGACTGCAACCGTGAATGGTAATTGTTATATTTTGTGTCCCTTGTAATTATAATGACTGTATTACAAAACTTTATGTAGAAAACCGCCTAAATAATCGGGCATAAAATGTAAGGAGGAGCTAAGATCGCATTAGATTGATAGGTATCGAAAGTCATGGCGGTAGAAATACCCAAACACACACCCCCTCCTTGGCCTTGCTGTTTTTATTAACTGTGTCAATTTAATTAACACTTCATGTACCAGCTCGGTAGCTGTTGTCATGGTGAAGGGCAGAAGGCAAATACGTCTTTGCAGTGTCACGCGAAGCTCGAAATTAGCTGCTCGGTTACTTTAGCAGGACGACATGGAGAGGCCCTGCGATTGATATGATGTCATAGCCTACGGATGCCGCGATGGGTCATGCTGTGTCATGCCGACCGTCGAACCAGTTTTGCACTGTCGAAACTGTACATGAAGGCTTAACCACAAAACAATAAATTATAGACAATTTCTGTGTTTTATTGTAGAAATTTGGGACGACAATGGTGCAATCAATGCAAGTTCAGTGGTTAACATTTTCGTATTTAATAATTTCCTCTGTATAATACTTCGTCAAGGATGCTAAAGAGCATGCACGATTACAAATTATATTGATGTTGTATTAAGATAATAGAATTAGGATTGTCACTTCCCCCCCCCCTCTCCCCCCACACCTCCACT
>JAODAF010053852.1:0-11541 GCA_027574765.1 Molpadia intermedia
GATAGATAGATAGATAGACGGAGCACGATCACAATAGCTCCCACACATTTTGTGTGAGCTAAAAATCATGGGAAAATTTTCCCCAAAAGAAGAAGCATTCTTGTACTTGAATATCACCAAGATAACACTTCCCCTCCCTAAAGTGGCTTAATCACTGCAGTGATAACTTTTATTCCCAACATTCAAAGAATGAGCTAATGGGTTTGTTGTGTGTTTTGCTTTCTGATACGATCAGCAGGATTCAAAACGCAGTAGCAAGCCTGCCCGAATGCGTGATTTAAATATTTTATGGTCGGTGAAACATGCCCAAATGAGTGATTTAAATATTTTATGGTTGATGAAATGTGCCTGGATGAGTGATTTAAACATTATTTTCATATGGCCAATATTTCAGGAATTTTAGACTGGTAAATGCTATACATAATGCATCGACTAGAACTACAGAATGCAGTGTTACGACCAAATCGATAGAGCACATTGTATGAGTTTATTGTACAACGTTGCTCAAGAGCTAGGCAAAGAATATAGCTAGCAATTGATGTGCTCATCTGTGTTGTAACTTGTGATACTTTACACTCAAAGAAATTGTTTGTCACATTTTCAGAGAAAACACTATATTGAGATTTGATTTTGCATGTGAAATTCATCAGGAAAACTGTGGGTCTAATTATGGGAGTTGGAATTTCTCCTCTGCCTACCTTAGTTGTGTGACAACAACCTGCAGTGTTTCCAGCAATTCCACTGCTATAAATGCAAACCATGCTTTCTGAGCACTATATAAATCCATTTTGTTATTTTTGTTTGTTAATATTATCAGACCATCAAATTATGTATTCAACATTTCAGACATTATATATAAACATACATCTCATATGGTTCATCACCATATTATCCAGTTGGTATATGGTTTATTAAGAAATGCCTTAAGTTGAAACACCATGAGATCATTTTTCCAGTCTTTTAGAATCAAGTTTACAAAAATGTTTTGTAGAATGGTATCCACAAGAGTGAAAAAGAGAAAATTAGGAATAAAACAAGTTGCTGCAAAAGATGCAAATTATTTCTGAATGTAAACTTTATTTATTCTAAGAAATATTTGGAGTAATTAGTAAGTTTCTGTTGCTGACAGGAGTAAAAATGTACACATCTTCACACATTCCAGCTGAACACTTCACAGGCAGTCATCCAGATTGTTAGCACACAGGCAAGGAAATGCTTCATGGCCGCTATGACATCATGACAAGCCAACGGATGCCACATTTGGTCAAGATATTTGTCAATGTTTGGCTTACTATAGAAACTATTCGATATATAAAGCATTAAGCACTGTGCATTTTTTTAATATATTTTACAAGAGGGACGTAAAATAGTCTAGATGGCAAAACATGTCATACAAAACATGAAATGATTCATCAATGTCGGTAGGCTAAACAAATGACAGAGCCAGTGATTGGTATTATGGGTAGCAGTAGAACTTATAATAATCTAATATTTCATGATGTTATTTTTTCGGCATACAACAGACATAGCGGGGCACCCAACTTGCTTGTAGTGGTTCCCAATAGGACTCCTTTTAAGATGAAAAATTTAGTATAGTATGAATGCTTTTTATTAAAACTAAGCTGTGTATAAAAATATAGACACTGGAACAGAGTATGGGGCTGATAGAGTTCACCCAATACCACATCTTCACAGGTAATCTTTCATACTTAATATTGGTTAGTGCAAATAAGGCAAATCAATTGAACTTTATCTATCTTACCTGAGACGTATCTGTAGGCAGTGATATACTGGGAAAATATTTCTGCTGTAAAAATTGTATCAATTCTGAGCCTTCTTTAGTATATACAAGCTTCAATACAGAAGACATTTCCCCCAGAGCCTGAGAAGAGAAAGAATATGATTTCTGACCTTTGTTGCTCATCAAGAAAGATCAAAATTGTTTTTAAAGCATCTGACTTTGATGGCACAATAGAACCTTTATCTGATGGTGTCCTTCTGATCACCATTATCTATTATCTAGATTATTACAATTCCATAAAATGAATGAGCAAGTTTTATTTGCATTGTTCATATTCATGAGATGAGACATCTGAAAGATTTGTAGGCTTATAATGTGATATTACTGGTGCAGGGTAAATTAAGGATGCAAGGGCATTATCATCACCTTTTACTGGGAGGTGTATGGTAAAGTAAGGCTGCAGCCCTGACATTATCATCACCATTTAATGGGAGGTGCAGGGTAAATTAAGGATGCATGGGCATTAACATCACCATTTAATGGGAGGTGTAGGGTAAAGTAAGGATGCATGGGCATTATCATCACCATTTACTGGGAGGTATAGGGTAAATTAAAGATGCAAGGACATTAACATTTATTTGAAGGTGTAAGGTAAATTAAGGCTGCAGGGGCATTAACATCATCATATACTGGGAGGTGTAAGGTAACTTAAGGATACAGGGACATTACCATTTACTGGGAGATGCAGGTTAAATAAGGGATGCAGGAGCATTAACATCACCATTTAATGGGAGGTGCAGGGTCACAAATTCACATCTGTACTTAGTGGTGGAAGTGGTGTACCCCATTTGTTAGTTGCCATCCTCAACTACAAATATTTTTTTCAGCTATTTTCATACATTTTAATTCACCAAGTCTGCCTGAGTATCTATAAGATCAATACAGGAAGAAGGGTGGATCCCCTGGTTTGATTGCTATTACAAGATAAAACATTATCTGAGGCAAACACCAAGCGGCAAATGATGCATTTAAGACATTCCATGAAACGGACCGAGGGATATTACATACCCACAGCCGTGATCCCCATCTCAACCTAAGAACATAAGTGAGGTTTTATTTATACATCAAGCAGTGAGAGGTCAGTGCTACTTGTAAGAGTTACCATGAAGCAGGCATGGGGTATCCATTAGTTGCAATCCTCAAAAAGTGGCATATCACGTTTTAGACGCATACCTAAAAATTCACTACTAACCCTTCCTACTCACCAAAACAGTCTGGGCATCTGAGAGGTCAAAGCTGCTTTTAAGAGGTGCCATGAAGCAGGCAGGTATCACATACTCATAGGTGTAATCTCGGAAGAGTGGCATGCCGTTTTGGCCACCCCATATATCTGTCAGCCTTTTTAAAATGTTGAAGCATACTTTCTGAGACTGATATATAGATAAATAAGTAAAGTAGAAATTAAGTGCACATGGGCATGTGGCAATACCATACATACACAAGGAGTCATGGTGAAAACTTGCCAACCCTGCTGGGACTCAAACCCAGCTGGATGGGTAGCAGTTGTCATGACTACTTAGAGAACAAGACAATAAAACACACAAACAAACACAGAAGTGTAGTAAATAGATTGAAATTATGTCTGACCTTTGTTATTCAAAATAAATGCCATTCTTCTGGTTGTTAGGGAATGCTGTTGGTCAGATCTGTGATTGCATAGTCAAGCCCTTCTTATAAGTAGTGTTGACTGTTCATTGAAAGTGAACCAGTGGAGCTTTTATGAGAAGTACTAATACAGTAGAACATCTTGCACCAAAAGCAGTTGGGACTTAGGGGGTTTGATTAAGCGAATAATTTTTACTGATGGTATCACCCCATTTCTTTTTATGATAAATAAAAGGCAAATCAAAATGGTATGTCTGTCATTTCAGAATGAATATAAGAAATGGATCAAAACAAATATTTCTTAACAGTTTTTCATATCCAATACAATAATTGTATGCAAAATGAATCATGTCATTGTATGGATATGTGATTCAGATAAAAGAGGATTTGGTTAAGGAGGTCTGGGTAAAAGAGTCTCTACTGCATCAAGACTATCTGTCTTGACAATGGACTTATACTTACCACTGGGTCTTTGACATCAACGGCAGCTTGTACAACAGTTATTAGGACTTGCTTAAAGTTTTCCGGACCTGTCAAAATATAAAGATACATAATGTGTGAGAACAGTTTTTCTACTTGGTGTAAATATCAGACTCAAATACCTGAATGTCTTAAAATATTTACCAATCTCCAATAGTTAATAAACAGGAAGGTAGGTACCCTCAAACTATGATAGGATAATGAAAGGTCATAAGTCATCTTAATTTTACAATTTCAAATAAAATATATTTGTAATACTATGTGTATAAATGTCATTTAAATACTATATGTTTACCATAATGAAGTTATATAATATAGAAATATATAACATCACAATTTCAAATAAAATATATCTGTAATACTATGTGTATAAATGTCATTTAAATACTATATGTTTACCATAAGGAAGTTATATAATATAGAAATATATAATATCACAATTTCAAATAAAATATATTTGTAATACTATGTGTATAAATGTCATTTAAATACTATATGTTTACCATAAGGAAGTTATATAATATGGAAATATATAATATCACAATTTCAAATAAAATATATTTGCAATACTATGTGTATAAATGTCATTTAAATACTATATGTTTACCATAATGAAGTTATATAATATAGAAATACATCACAATTTCAAATAAAATATATTTGTAATACCAATGATGATAAATGTAATTTATGTGTAATTATATTTTTTAGGTTATATATAAGTACATTGCACACAATCAGTATAGGTATTGCAGTGATACCGCATTACCCAACTTGCAGGCATTTAAGTACAGACAGTATTAAATGTATGTACAGTATTTGATTATATACATGTATTCCAATGTGTACAAACATTCCCAAAACTGTTGAGCAAATCATTTCCGTTGTTGGACAATTTGACAAAAACAATATTATGACATCACATGAAAAATGTCAATAATTCAATTTCAAATACTGTAAGTTTTTAGACATGTAACAGACATGTAACAGTGTTAATTAAATATCTCTGAAAGCATACTAATACCTGGGGTGTGCCCAAAGGTGTGTGCACACCCTCAAATGTACCTCAGTTGATTATTACAATTATACAGAAAAAATACATATCAAGGTTCTGACATGAATGTTGCATTATGTGATATTGAACCAAACATGTAAATGTCAGTAAAGAATACCAGTGTACTGGTGAACTGAGGCATTATTAGGTTTAATGTAACATCTCAATATATTATCTCAGTGACCAAAACATAGAATACTCTTTAATAATCACAGACATCTTTTATTTTTTGGAACCGATGAATGCCATATATTTGAAATAAATTATAATAACAGATTAAAGAGAAGACATTTCAGATTTGCTTTCTTTATCAAAGTGACAGTTTTGGTTTAGGTCAGGATTGAATTCTCTTTTCCAATTCAATCTCCTTGACTCAATTCTACCTATCAAATTTAAATTCCTCCTCTTAAATTTTAATTTCAAAAGTTAGCTTGGGGTCAAATCATAATACCATTTGTGGCTATTGCATGTAAACCGTGTCGTTAAGTTGTATTTGTCCTAAATATGCTAGAATGTGCTAAAATATCTATCGTCCCATGGGCATTTTCTGGCCCTGAGGATTTGCTTAACCCTGATTGGTGGTTCAATCCATTTCAATAATGGGGACTTCAAATGAAGATTGAGTCATATTAATTGCTTCTATATGCAGAAGATATAATGATCACTACTTTCTAATATTATTAATGTTGTCAGGTATTAAGGAATGGCACTTGACAAACGATTGATTGATAACAGCAGTAATAGTTATTAAAGTAGGTGTGCCTCTTTTAAAAGAAGTCATTATAATCTTAATGATGAAAACTTCCGTTATAACTAGTGATTAAAAGGACAATTAACACTAGGTAATGATTTCCGGCACATTAATTTCTAAACGATGTTTTCATTGCACGGAATTTCCCCCATTTATGTCATACCTATAACAGGCTAAATGAGGATGTCCACATACTATAGACACTATCAGATTATGGCTATAATCAATCTCAGGAATTAAAAGGACAATTAAGAGTCAAAGCTATTAACAAAGTAAGATTCTCGGCACAGTTTCCAAACTGTGTTTTCATATGATTTCGCCAAGCATTACACCAACAGTATAGCAGGCTAAATGAGGATAGCCACACACTAGACACTGTTAGATTTATAACAATCTCATAATTTAATCCTTCAAGTAAGTAGTTTTTACACAATATATGATCGGCTGCACTATCTATAAATCTCATGGTCAATTGTGGCATCCATAGTTTGTTCACGGCTGCACTATCTACAAATCTCATGGTCAATTGTGGCATCCATAGTTTGTTCAGGATGTCATTGCAGTCATTGACGTGTACATTGTGTTGCTGTTGTTTATGACTAAATTAATCATTTTTGCATTTGAAGGATTAAAGGAACTGTCCATTGGCAGACAGCTAAATATAAAATAAAATTATTCCACACTGTTCTGTAAAAAACCCAGTTAAATAACTTGTTCTTAACTGAAATTATTGATATTTTGAATTGTTTTTTCTTTGGCAAAAACAGTTCTAAATCTCCAAGGTACCAATCTTAGTGGGTGGTCTATGATAGGAACCTGGTAAAATCTGGAGGTCCTTAGGCAATAAATAGACCTGTTCATGCCTAAGGACCTCCAGTACTCTATGAATCACCAAATTTTCAAAGGTTGCATGAATCAGATATTGAGCAAAGAATGCCAAGCATATTTAATCAGTCACTGCCCATACATATTACACGTTATGTGTTTGATGAGCAAACATCTGGAAGACATATTGAAAAGACTGTTGATCATAGTTAATATGGGCATGTCACTGAGATTCAACAATACAAAAAACGCCCTCATCATATGATTCAGATATTTATCATTGGTGTGTCACTTAATACTAACTACCTCCATATTATTGATTTAGTTTGATTATGTTGATTTGAAGAAGAGCAAATTATCTGTTAAGCATAGCAACATAAATATTGATAAAAGGTTGTGGTCCAGTTAATTGTCAAAGAATAACATTCCTTGGGGAAGTCAAATGACCTTTCATATAATTATGATATCAAAGACTAAGTCAATGTAGTAGTAATATAAATCACTTCTCTCTACCCAAACTATATACAGGAAAATTCCCTCACTTGCACAAATTTAAATGAAAATAAAACAAGGTAATTATAAAAATTGTTTTTCCTTGTGTCTTTTCTTACTGTTTTTCATGCATGCAACCTGCCTTGACACAATATCTATAGGAAATTTGTACATAAAATGTGTCACATGTAGGGTTATGGATGTAGGGTCAATGGATGTAGGGTCAATGGATCTCTACATTGACATACTGTGTGATGTTTAAAGTTTTGTGCAACTGGTACTGAATCAGCAATTACATGATTTACGAATCCAACTCACTTATGAAATGCTTGAAACAAGCTTTAGCATCAATTTTACAGATTTATACCAAAAAGTAATTTTATGATATATTTTGGTCAGGTGAATATATTGATTGTGGAGAGTAACAAATTCTGCAAAAATCTTGAACAAAAAAAGATATTCAGCATTTTTCTGTGATAACTAATAAACAGAAGAATGGTTCTGTGATGAAACCATCATAAGAAATATGATTAAGTTGTGATATATTTGTAGCTACAAGTCAGAATCTTTGAACTGGTCCTGAAATTTGTCATTAATTGAAAGGATCCATGTTATTTATTGAGCCTATTATTTTGCTAAATTTTGAATCCATGAGATATTCGTATGCATGCTTAGGCAACTTCCATATGTATAAAGAAATTTACCGTTTTCTAAAAGTCATTCGGTTTTGTAATCCGTGTTGTGAATGTTATTAATTGAAGGTTAAAACTAAAACGATCAATAAAAACATACATACTGTCCTTTTTCTTCTACAATTGCCCTTCAATATCTCCATTAAACTTAAGCATCAATAACATCTTTGTGTGTAATTCTGACATTAGTACTAGACCTGTGCCATGTATGAAACAACATTGTTTGATTTATTCTCACCATAAAACACAAGTACTATGTTCTTGCACAAAGACTGCAATTAATAGACAATTGTTAAATAATGCCTATGTTATAGAAACACACAGGACAGGATGTTATCACAGACATGATGTGGCTGTGTGATAGACTCTTATGATATTTATTTACCTATCTCAAATATTGTCCAACCTGTTATTACTATACATTTTTCCATGAAGGTACTCTTTGCAGAGGAAGTTTACCTTGCATGCTATCCATTGTATCAACAGTAAAGTGTTTATTTTGGCCTAATCATTGGTTGCTATAGCTGCACTACAATCCTAGCAGTTATAGTTAGATGCAATTTATATAATATATATTATATAATGTATAATACCATACATATGTGTATAAGTTATATATATGTATAATAATATGTCAAACCCTTATGAATTATATAGTTGAAATATATAGCTTTAATATATTATGTGTGCAATATTCTTGTCTTATGCAATTATCAAGTTATTTAGAAATTTATCAAGGACACTGTAACAACAAGCAGCTTGATTTGAACTATCAAAACAATGTCTACAGTACATCTTTATTGAAACTTCAGTTGTAGTGTGTTTGAATTTGAAATAATAAATTAATAAATGAAAATTGGGATTTCAAATATAACAATTACACACACAAAACACACAAAAAAGGAAATATAATATGCTATTAACTTGTGTACATTTATAACCACAGAAAACTGTTGCATATAAAGGGAATATAATTTTTCCCTTGTTTTATTGGCGTAATATCTACATTTAATTATACCCTACTGACATTTTCTATAGCATGTGTCTTTACATTTATCTTTTAAATCAATATTGAACTGTACCAGCATCAATAAATTACATTGCAACATATCATTCAGGGAATCCCCATGATGTCATGATACTTAGAACTTCACATGAACTAACACATACATCCATTCAATACAAATTTTGACTGATTTAGTATTGGCAACTTAATTGAAAACACAGTTGCTGGTGCACGACTATTATATTTCTCCATCACGAGAGCTTTTCTTACTAGCAAAATGTTGATAATCATAACACTTAATTGTACAAAATTTGAAACTGAAAGAAGCTTGTCTAGAGGGAGCCGTGAATGAGCAGTTCCTAATCATTACCGTATCAAGTGATCCTGGCCAGTTTGTAAAAGACACCCAAACTTACCTATCCCCTAAAATCACTTTGAATACTAATGAATTCTAGATTATTATTTGCTATTAACCCTGGAAGAAACTGAAAGAAGCTTGTCTGGAGGGAGCCGTGAATGAGCAGTTCCTAATCAGTACTGTATCAAGTGATCCTGGCCAGTTTGTAAAAGACACCCAAACTTACCTATCCCCTAAAATCGATTTGATTACTAATGACCTCCAGAACATCATTCGCTATTAACCCTGGAAGAAACTGAAAGAAGCTTGTCTTGAGGGAGCCGTGAATGAGCAGTTCCTAATCAGTACTGTATCAAGTGATCCTGGCCAGTTTGTAAAATCCCACTAAGCATCACCTACAAACTTACTTTGATTACTAATGACCTCCAGAACATCATGTTATTAGCCCTTGAAGAAACTGAAAGAAGCTTGTCTAGAAGGAGCCGTGAATGAACAGTTCCTAATCAATACTGTATCAAGTGATCCTGGCCAGTTTGTAAAATCCCGCTAAGCATCACCTACAAACTTACTTTGATTACTAATGACCTCCAGAACATCATTAGTTATTAACCCTTGAAGA
This sequence comes from Molpadia intermedia, assembly GCA_027574765.1. Lineage (NCBI taxonomy): Eukaryota > Metazoa > Echinodermata > Holothuroidea > Molpadida > Molpadiidae > Molpadia > Molpadia intermedia. The sequence goes on from JAODAF010053852.1 coordinate 9,684, forward strand.
AACTGAAAGAGGCTTGTCTGGAGGGAGTCGTGAATGAGCAGTTCATAATCAATACTGTATCAAGTGATCCTGACCAGTTTGTAAAATCCTTCTATGCATCACCTACAAACTTACTTTGATTACTAATGACCTCCAGAACATCATTAGTTATTAGCCCTTGAAGAAACTGAAAGAAGCTCCTCTGAAGGGAGTCTTTATCTCTTTGGGCCTGGGTATCAAGTGCATCGGTTGGCTGTGAGAGAACGCTAAATATATGTTGAACCACCGGCATGAAGGCTTCTTGCAGGAATGGGATTATAGTTTTCTGTTGAAAAGAACATATAGGGGTAACCCCAAAAATATTTATAATTGATAAGTTGTAAATATCTCAGTGGTACAAAGATTAAGGGTTTATCAACTGGAAAATAGGAAACCCATTCCTCACTTTCAATGGTTCACGCTACATGTTTATAATTGTACTTTTATTATTTGACAAATTAGTTAACTTTCATCGGCTCCATGCTCATCTGACCGGTTTATATCGGTTAACACAAATATGAAATTTAACTTGAGAAGATCTATTTCAGAGCTTGAACTTATTAGGCTGAATTGGATGTATGCTGAATAGGATGTAGGCTGAATAGGCTGTAGCCTGATCGGCTTATATCAAAAGGGCAGCAAACTTAATAGGGTTTCTGGCCATCTGGTGTTTCATTTCTATCAGCTATTAAACTCACCCCATAGAAGTTTACTCTCTCATAATTAATGTAAATCTCAGGATGCCACAGAAAACAGTACTGTGAATTTGAATTCCTGAGACCTGTTCAAGAAATTACCATCAGCTATTAAACTCATTCCATAACAGTTTGAATTCATAGCTTTAAACACAATGCTGAAATCACTAACGGTTGAACTCCACTTGACCTCAATCATACACATTATCTTATCATGCTGGTTAAAACAAATAGGTAATTTAACTTAAGAAGACCTATTTCAGAGCTTGATCTAATTAGGCTGAAAATGCTGAAACCTGGTAGGCTGATTTCAAAATGGCAGCAAATTTAATAGGGTTATATTTTGAGGGTCATCGGTTAATCAATTTACAAGAGACATGGTGCACTTGTACTGAAGGCACAATATCAATACGCAATATCTGACACCACTTTTCTTTGTGTTGGTTAAAACAAAGCTGATTTCAGAGTTTGGTAGAAGGTTAAAATGGGGTACAGTAAGAAAAATTGGTTGGAACAAGTAGGATATTTTTTATTTTAAGTATATTGAGGGCTTGCAATAAGTCAGAAATGGGGTAAAATATACCATAACAATGGCAGTATCCTAGCTTCTCCTTTTTTGTGTTGGTTAAAACAATTAAGACAGTTTAACTTGAGAATACCTACTTCAGAGCTTGAAGTAGGGTGAAAACAGGGATACAAAAGGCTGTATGGGAATTTTTGAATGTCTGTAAACATGAAGGGTCCTACCAGTGTTCAGTAAGTCAATGTGTTTATTTTCCAGGGTGAAGGGGAGGGTATAATTTGAAGGCATTGCTATGCAATGAGATATGTATCAGAGCAACACACATCAGATGGATGTTCTCCAGAAGGCTTTTTAAGATCAGTGCCCTCTTACAGAATACATTTGTAGCATTCTAAGTGACAATTCTGGGGTCAAAGGCTCCCTCATTGCCAACAATGGGCGCTTGAGCATGTTACCTTCTAAGGAAGGCTTTTTAAGATCAGTGTCCTCTTACAGAATACATTTGTAGCATTCTAAGTGACAATTGTGGGGTCAAAGGCTCCCTTATTGCCAACAATGGGCGCTTGAGCATGTTACCTTCTAAGGAAGGCTTTTTAAGATCAGTGTCCTCTTACAGAATACA
>JAODAF010053962.1:0-11540 GCA_027574765.1 Molpadia intermedia
ACCTTACCTTATGAAACTTTGATGGTCCTAGGACCTTCCGTTAGCGAGATATCGGCCAAAAACTAACGGAGACACAAACGTACCACCCCCAAAGAACGCCCCCTCAGGAGCGCCCCTAATGGGCCAAGAGGGCGAAAGACAGTGGGGGGGATAGAGGAAGGATAGGGCTATCCAACCCCACCCTCAGAAGTCCCGGCATCCGAGGCCCCGAGGTGAGTGGGGCCCCGACACTCGCCAGGTCCGAACGTGGACGGAAACTTTGAGGCCCTCTAGCTCCACTGTAGGATGACGTCATCACCTAAAAAGTACCTGACCTGAAGGAGAGAACCAATATACATGTGACACCTCACGACAAAAAATTTTGCTCCACCCCCCAGAAAAAAAATCTCCTCCCCATATGCCCAATGGCAAAACCCAACGCTAGGCATAAGGGAACGGTAACAACCGCCCGGGGCAAACACAAGCAAACGGGAACGGTAAATACCGCCCGGGGAGCAAACTCCCAAACCCGCCAAGAAGTCACGTGATCCAAGGCAAATCGGGCGTGGTGCCAACTAAACATACTGTGACGCAGTTAGCAAAAACAGAGTCCTACATACATACAGCACAGGCTAGCCTACCATAACATGCAATGCAAAACACTGACAATACAAAAAGGCTAGGCCTCAGAAACTCGCCGGGTGAAAACCGAACCAAAACTCCCAAAAAGGGTGTCGGCGGAACCACCAAGCTTTTTGCGGAAAACCGAGGCCCCGGGCCGAACCCGGGGGAGGGACGGGGTAAGGGAGCCCCTTCAAAATTCCCTCTCGCAACTCGGGAAACCCCGAAGCTGTACACACTGTAGGTATGGGAAAAACCGACAGGTGAAAACTACCTGCCGAGGTGGTAATAAGGTCCCCCAAAATCGCTCCACGGGAGCGAAGGAGGGTCAAAAGGTGTGGAAAACCCCCAAAATAGGAACGACTCACCAAATAGCGGTCTATGGATGCTGTTATCCAGCAGCTTGGGCTGAGAAATACACAAATTTCTCTATGCGAAGGCTGAGAAGAGCAAATTAACCAACTCGTTATTTTGCTCATCAAGAAGAATGACTAGATCCGGGTACCCGCTCCTGGCCGAATGTGATCGGCTAGGGACGGAACCCGGCGGTGTATTTGAGTTTTTGTGGTATTTTGGGTGAGTTTGGGAGCTGTTGGCTCCAAGATATGCATTTGTATTATGTCCAGAAGGTAAGTGTTCCCGAAGTAAGTATATATATTTTAACCAAAAAAGAATTGCAACACTGGGGTGCAATGTGTAATCACAAATTTTGTTATGTTCCATAACATCGCAGATCTGTTCCAGATGACTTGAGCGAAACAAAAATCACTGCAATACGATGCAAACCATGAAGTCTGCTTTCTAGTTTTTCTTGTACCATATTGATGAAAACATACATGCATAAAGTGCAATACTTGCTATATATTTGACAGTGTTACTGTAGGTTAAATTATTAATAAACCTATTTAAACCATGATCCCCCAAATTAGACCATTTCTTCTTCCGTAATTACTCTAGAAGGACGGTATATGCTATATAATTGCTGCATGTAAGTATAGTAGGTACCTGTAAGTTCAATCACTCAAGGGCTTCCAAAACCAATTTCAACATTGTAAATTTTGTCCAATCAAAGGCAAGACTCGTAAGTATTTGTTGATTCTGTACACCTTAAATTTTACTATATAATGAAGAGATTTTAACGGTATTTGGATAATCAGAAGATTTGTGGTGGAGGTGGTGATCAAACTTACAGGTAAATGAAACCCTGCCTACCAGAAAGTGCTGTAAATAGCAGAAACTATGACTGTATGACTGATACTACATGAGGCATAGGGATATTATGTATGCTATATACTGTACTAATACTCTCACCACTGTCATGTTAGGATAAAACAGAGAATGTTAGTTTGCCCTCACAGCAGCTAATAACTTCTTGAAATTAAGAAATGTAAAGGAATATAACAATACCAGGCAAGGTCCCTCTTATATGCACTCTCAAGACTCATCTGAATGAATGTGTCTGACAATCTATTATTTTAAATAATACAACTGACTTCAATCAGTGAAGATTAATCTTCATATCCTGCTAAACATGTAATAAACACCCTGTATTGTAGTCTCATGCAGCTGATGTCAGTGGCCAAGATATATATGATGTATGATCACCATGGAACATTTAGTTCTTGGAAACCATGGTTTCAAGGTCAAGACCTGTGTTAACTTTAAATGACCAAAAGCAAAAGGAATCATCTACAAATTTGGATCAACATACACAACACACAAATTTTTACATATCAAGTTATCTGTGACTTTTGAGCTCTAACAAAACAAACTCTTGGTGGCCAAAACCTCTACCAAAAACAAAAGGGATCATCTACTCATTGTTATCAACATATATACCATGTATGGCAAATAAAAAAATTGCTTCCTGACACATATATCATTACGATCACATGGGTTCCTTATGCCTTTGACATTGAAAACAAAAATCACTGACAAAAAGGGTGAAAAACAAAGAAGTAAATAAGTAATGAGGCAGCAGAGCAACAACAGCATACAAAGAATACATTTAAATATTAGGCTACTGCATGCTAACCAATCTGTTACAAATCTAGCTTTTATTATTTTGTTTTTGATAGCTATCATCTACCTGGTATGAGGCTGCGAGAATTACAATCTCTCCGATATTCTCTGTTACTCCCTACGCCTTGAGAAAACAAGTCAGGAGACAGCAATACTAAATTAATTAAGAAGAAGTCCCATCTAAGTCTTCATCAACAGTCAGCCTATAATGTTAACTTACTCTCTACACCTTAAAGAAAGTAATGATCCTAACTTGCATCTACATGAATAAACTTAACCCTACATCTTAGGAAAACAAGGAAGGAGATCGGTAAGTTAATAAGTAGGAAGCCATGCCCAAGTTAGAAGTCCTACCCGAGTCTTCGCTTATCACTCAACAGGTAGAGAAAAAAAGACAATGGACAAGAATTAGTTAATTTACAAAATTATAAATTAGAAGAAGTCCTACACGAGTCTTCACTTATCACTCAACAATTGGTCTACGATTTAAACTTACAAAGCAAGACAGGATACAGGAATGATTAGTTAATTTAAAAAATTAGTAAGGTAGAAGTCCATGGTTTTACACTTACTACACTTATGGGAAAGCAAGACAGTATAGAGTCGGACTCTTTATCTGTCATTACTTGCTTTCTCTGACTACACTTTCAAGAAATGTATCTGAAAAATTGCTTTAATAATAGTTAACTAGCAGCCAATTGCTATAGGGCAAAGTCCCAATCTGAGTCTTCAAGTCTCATTCAATAGGCAACAGTTTACATGGTGGAACAGTTTACACACATGAGATTTTTTCAGTAAACTTGACTTGTAAAGAGAGGCCACAGCATTCCATCTGATTGATTTATCATGCACCAGTGGAAGAGTTTCAAATAAAACGTCAACTAAAAGTTAAAGGACCATGCTAAAGACCAGATCATAAACCAGGTGCATTTAATTTTATCTAAGAGATGAAAAATGCAAATTTGAAAGGGCTAATATTTCAACTTTCAAACAGACTATCTTCCCCGATCAAATAGGTGCAGGCAAAAGGGTAACATACAGTAGTTACAACAGACAATTAGGCTTCACATTTTTCTAACATGCTGGAATTAACAAGGTGCACAGCTCATGCTTATTCATTACTATGCAAACGATTTGGTGATGGATACAAGTTTTTTTTCTTGAGGTTATGAGATTTCGAAACGACTTTAAAGAGATGAAAATATACCGCAGTTTTAAGAAATGCAATCAACTGTAGAAGATAAAACTATGATGTTGCAGACATTTCAAACTTTTGTCTGAATAATTCACTTTAGTATAAGCTGTGATGTGCACTTTTTAATGTTTTAGCATGATTTTGTTCCATATTATGGTTTTATTATTCACACCATGGAAATCTGGACCTTAAAAACTATTTATCACATCATGAAATTTATAACAAATGCCGAAAATATAGAGAAGAAAATTTAGAAGTAACTTAAAGTATGTAAAAGGGAAGAATCGGAGGCATTCTGAAAGGATGTGGAAACAATCTGAAAGTAACCACCAACTTACCAGGTACATGTAGAGGAACATTTAGGTCGATCTCAGCCACGGGAATGTTGTCCACGTACACTTGATTCTCAGCAGCAAGATCCTTCAACTTCTTCTTCTTCTTGGATTTTTTGTCATCCTTGAGAAATCAAAGTAAATATAAGATTATATAATAATAGGCCCAAGCACAGTACAAAGTTTTGAATATATTCAAATGTGGCACAAAACCTTGATTAAATGCCTAATATTTTCTCAGAGTACCAGTACAAGATCCTAAGTAAATGAGTACAAGAGTACAATGCATTGAGTATGTATAGGTCCTTGCATTTAAGACTTGCTATATATGAGAACAAGGCCCTCAATACAACATGAGTACATCTTTAATTAAGGATCATTCAAAATACTATTACCTGAGAATGAGTACAAATCTCTGAATTCAAGTATGAGTACTCAGTCTTGAGTAGGGGGTCCTAGAATGTAATTATAACTGAGTATGAAATCAAGTATGAGTACAATATGTTACGTCTGGGATTTTAAAGGTAACAGTACCTTAGTATGGGTGCAACATTCTGAATACAAGTATGAGTACAACACATTGAGTATGGTCTTTGAATTTAATATTTCCTGTATATGAAAACAAGGCCCGAGTACATTTTTTTAATAAAGAGTCCTTAATTTAAGTTTCTGATATGAGTCCTGAATACAAGACAGAAGACCTTTTGAAGATTTTCAATGTAAGTCTTCTGAAGAATAGTACACTGAGTAAGACAGGGGGACAAAAGCCTTCTTGAATTTAAGATTTGCTAAGTTTGAATTCTGACGCAGCCGGGTTGACTTACTTTGAGGTAGTGTGGATTGCTAGCCTGGCCCTCTAGTCTGACGGCTCTTCGTTTCTCTAGTTCATCATCGCTGAGCTCTTCATAAACAGGGGTATGATGGACCCTATTAACAAAGAGAAAATCACATTTATCACTTCTGTGCCCAGGTACCTAATGGAACAGATAAACATTTCTCATCAACGCTATATAAGATCGATAAATCTATCTTATAGTGTTGATTCCAAAGCCATTAACCTTGAGGTATAACTAGAATAGTGAAATCATCATTGGTTCATTTGCACTTTGGGGTACCTCGTTGCATATTGTTTGGAGTCACTCAAATATTGCATTTTACACTAAAATGTTACCCTACCCTTGATAATTTGGTCAATAATGTGTGTTCATTTACCACATGAACAACACTATCAATAGCAAAGCCATACCTTGAAAAAACTTGATGTAAAAAATGCACTGTATGTTCTCTCACTACCAACACTGTCAATATCAAAGCCCCACCAAAATCAGAAAAAGTATAGTAAAATTTATAGTGTATAAAATTTCACATAGACTGTCAGACATTTATCCCCCAGCATATCATAGGCTAATTGTAGGAAGGTTTCCATTTTCCAAATAATATGTATACTGTCTCTAAACTTTCCCTAAAAACATGCTGTTACCTGTTGGCATCATGAATAAACATTGTGTCAATTGTGACCTCATCATCTGAGTCATCGGAAGGTGGGCTGTTGATCCATTTGTCTAAGTCAAGCCTGAGATAAAAACAAAAAGAAAAAATATTTACCAAAATATATTTAAATATACATATATTTCTGGAAATATTTATGTATACCAGCATTTACAGACAGTCAAATCAAAACAATACCTACTAAAAGAAGGGTAGAACAGGTCAGGTTTACAACCCAACTTATAGGGGTACCTGATCAATAAGCAGGGTACCTGATCAATAAGCAGGGGACCTGATCAATAAGCAGGGGACCTGATCAATAACCAGGGTACCTGATCAATAAGCAGGGTACCTGATCAATAAGCAGGGGACCTGTGGAGTCCTGGTGGACTGCTTCAACGGGTACTGCCATCAAACACTGCAGAGGGCCAAACTATTTATACTTTTTAAATTCAACCCATTCACTCCTTTATATTTTGAGACTTGCACCAACACAAAATAGGCGTCATCTGCTATCCATGATCATTCATACCAAGTATCACATCCATGATCCATCCAACATTCCATTCTTGAGACATTTTCACCAGATCAAGGGTCCCACACATATATACACCAACTTGACTGCATTCAAGGTTCCCAAGAATTGATCAGCATTCATTTTTTGACCATCAAATACTAAACAAGTTATACACACAAGGGTGCAACAATCCAACAGAGCAGGCTTAAAGTTCAGCTGTTAGAGGACGCAGTAATCAGGTCCTGTGGAATCTGAGTGTATGCTTCCACAGGTAATGCCATCAAAAACAAGTGACTATGTAATTTGTTAAATCTGTGACATCACATGCAAGCCACCAGTAATCTAGACGTAACAGGCTGCACCAAATCAGCCTTCAAGATTCATACACACACACACACACACATCCTAACTGCATATGCAAAATGATGCATACTACCATATACTGACAATCAAATACACACACAAAGGTGGAACTTTGTATCTGATTACAACCTGGGAGATCATGTTAGCAGCCCAGCTGATAGAGGTGTCTGATCAATGAGGAACATGTAAAGTCTCAACGGAATACTTTCATAGGAAAAGCTGTCAAAATGACAGACTGAGCATATTGGTATTGGACCAAAATGCTGTATCCGTCATTCAAATTTACAGGTTGACAAAATGAACCGTGAAGTTTCAGACATGCTTTAATAATCTCCTGCTATTGTTGTAAAAATTATTTTATAAAATTAATTTCTTTTGTGGCCCTATCTGTTAACTTACCCTTCAGGGACTGGGACCTTCTTCTGTGCCTTGGGGGCCACAGGATTCAATTCACCTTCAAAGAGTCCAGTCAGCTCATCAGCAACCCACACATCCTTATCCAGTAGTTTGTTGACATATTTAAGCATCTGTATAATGCAGCAGGCCTGTGACAATAAGAACCAGAATATATTGGGTATGGTGTCTTGCTGTATACCTGCTACCAATTAATAACTTCATACCAAGTACACCTACAGAATTATGGGGATATGATGTTGACCACTGACCGACCCTGTGAGTCTACTCCATCACCTAATTAATATTCATGATATAACCAACAAAATGGCCCATTTATTCACTAGGAATTATGTATGACAAACATCCATCTCACCCTTGTTGAGTTATCATCTTTACAAGCTATTGTTAGCAAACCAAGGTTCCCAGTGCCCTCATAAATATGCATAATATCAAATTAAAGATGTATCAATGTGTTCCTGCCATCAATCAACAACTTCATACAAAGTATAAATATATTCTGGATTTTGGTTACAAAGTAATTTCAAGATTTTCACATTTGACCATGTGAACTCATTATTATTCCGAAGGGCTGCTACGACCCTGAGGATCTTTCTCTCACCCTTTCCTGTACTTCCAGATGCGCACTGGCAGTAAACTGTGGGAGTTTCTCCAGCATGTACTGTGTCATCTCTTGGCATTTTTCTTTGTCCTCCTCTTCTTCTAATTGGTGAATTATTGCACTGTATAATTTGACGATGTTTTGAACATATATACTCTGCAAGCGTTAAGAGAGAGAGAGAGATAACAAATTACTTCAACACAATTCTGTAAATAATTGCCATTTAGCTTCTAGTTCCATAACCAAAGTTTTGTATATTGAAATGTAGAAGATGCCAAGGGAATACCGGGAATTGCTTACTACTATTTTCCCATGCAAATCGTCTTTCAAATTCAAAACATGCAAATTGACATCAAAACTATTTAATTATAAACAAGAGGGCAACCCATGGAGTTGCATGCAGATCTCATCATCAAATCTATAATCTAATCCCTAATTAGACATCAAGATTCAGATTCAGAGAACATTTATTTCAGCCATGTATACATATACAGATATTATACAGAGAAAGATAAATATATAGATGTAAATATATATGACTGAGGAGAACCCACTATAAGCTTGACGTCGCTTTTCACTGTGGATTCTCCTTGACAAAAACAAGTGAAATATTTGTCCTTTGATCCTTATAGGGTCCAATGGTCAACTAACTACAATATCGCATTGTTCCATATGGACAATGAGAGCTATAAAACTACCCTGATGTGAAGGGACTTATGGAGTCTTCAGTACCTGTGCATTTTGACATAGATTGAAAATCATACTAGTAAGAGTTATTATACTGACCTGTATGTTACCAGGTAACGTTGTAATTCTACTATGAAACATGGATTCCAGTGTACGCCTAGGGTCAAGGAGGTGCTGAGGGAATTCCCCTACAATCCAGGCAGCTGCATATAACACCTCACATATACCATCAGCCTGAACTGCTGTACCAACAAGGAGGTGGGTGTTTTCTAATAGTTGAGCCTGGAAATAGAAAAGTATTTTCACTTGCTCAAATATTATTTAACAATCAATCCAATTACCCCAGCTACCTTAACCAGCTCCTTCATTTCTTATTCAATTACAATTTTTATTTATATAGTAATAAATGAGGCCAATTAACTTGGAAAGGTAAGCTATGCCGCCTAGAATGCTGTTCATATCTGATGGTATCCTTCTGATGACCATCATATAAAGATAGGTATTTATAGGCATACAGGCCAGGTGGTTAACCTCCTAGGGATTAGGCAAACATCGTTGTGTCATTCAAATCCACTTATTCTTGTTATTGATTCTAAATCTTCCATTTCATGATAACATTTGATTCTGGTAATATTCTTTGTATTAACTTGACAGTTTGTTCAAACCTACTGATACTTTACTGAGCAGGCTCATCATTAGCATTATTACAAGATTTTGTAATTTGTCCAATGTTGAACTAGACAAACATCAATAGGGTTCTTGTACTCAATATGGGGGACCTAAATGCCAAGTATGTGATTATTTGAAGATGCCACTTCTGAGTGTGCATGGTTACCAACATGCCATCATGATTACATAGTTTCCTGGGGGGGGGTGGGCTTCAGCCCTTGGACAGGATATAGAAACTGGATCTGTGCTGTCCTTCCAACTCACCATCTGTTTACATGCAAATGGTTGAATCGCCTTGACTCTGATTGCAACATCCAACATCTGTGAGGCGATAAGATGACCATGTTTGGTGCCCTCTATCCTGGTTAGTTCCACCAGTATGCTGATATACCTGTACAGGAATCAAAGATTGTATATCATGGGGGACAGTAATCTGGCGATGTTAAGGGAGTAAAATGTCTTGCAAAGGGCCACAAGTCATTGGATTGTGCAAAATGTTACTCAAAAGTATCTACATATTTACTAGTATATCTGTTAGAATGAGCATTAACCTATCCTGTGCCGAGCAGATTTGACAGTGCAGACTCGACGGCCGCCCAAATACCATGGACAAAGAAGGATTCCGTAGGCTCATCAAGATATCATAGAGATCACAGGGCAGCTACTCCAGTTGTGAGCTCCATGTGAACATGTAAAAAGACGTGTATGTGCTCTCATCCATGACAGACACTGTCATGTAGATACAAGAAGGGTTATATGCTGAAGAAGAGTGTGATTATAATTTGTTGATTATTTGCCTAACATTAAGCATGGTCTAAAGTAGTTTCTAATTTGGCCACACTGAGGTATGCAAAGTGGACAATTACCAGTTTGAATTATTGTTCATTATCAAACTATATGACAGTTTGTATAAAATATTTACACTTGAACATGAGGTAAGGTATGATGCCAATAGATTGTACCATACAGTAAAACCTCAAACACCTCTGAGCATGTTGTTAATTACCACATTATGCAGCAGTTTATATAGTTCATCGTTTGTCTGTCGGCCAGCCTTTACGGCCGATCATCTTACGGTAACCGCTCATGCATTCAATTAACTAGAGAACAATAGTGATCATTTTGTTTACAAAGTCACAATTTTCAGTAGGCACGATGATTTAATCTTCTTTTGTTAAGGACCATTGACTTTCTCCCTTCATAACTTTTTTGTTCTGTTACGGTTGTTGAGTGGATTAAATTAACTTGAAGACATGTTTTGTTTGCATTTCCGTGTAAACGTTTAGGAGTTTCAATAAACGTTTAGTAAGGAAAGCGAGCGTTTAGCGTGTAACCGCTAAGCGTTGACAGCCCTAGCATCTACCTACCAAGTATGAGTAGGTTCATAAGCCTATGGCATTGGAACCACCAACCAAATCCTGAGTATATTTTGTCAAACCCAAAATGTTTGTTTTCCCTCAAACTCAAAATGTGGCACTTTAAGTCCACATAGCCTGTACCACAGCCATTCTCTGGAATGTAAATCAATTTACTGAACCTTATATTGGCAGTTTTAATTATAATGTTAAAATTCACCAAGGCTGACTTGCAACTATAAATTTATCTTGAAGGTTGGCGGAAGCAACTTCTATTGAACTTGAGACCATGAATGTAATATCTTTACTTACATGATGTTAACAACCTTTATACACGACACAGTGAACCAAATTAAGCAGTTCATGTCTCATCGCTATGGTAACATCCTTCAAAACCATGGCTGAGGATGAGGATGCTTCAAGGTGCCTGGTCTACTTCCAATCTCTTGCTGAATTTAGAATCAATACAAGGAAATTGGGCAAATATGTTTATATATTATTTTTTAAGATAGGAAATCATTATTTCAAATATTCAAGCAATCGAAAAGTTCAAAAAAGTTAATTCAGAATTAGTGGTTTTACTGTATGTGCAATTGACTCTCAGTAGTAGTGTTGAACCGATATCCAGATATCGGTAAATTATATTAAAATCATAATATTGGCCGACACCGATATTATGTAAATGTAATGGAAAATTGCAAATAATATGTATTTAATAGTATTTATGTATGACTGTGTATGTTTATTGTTATTGTTCAGTCACTCTTAGCCTCTTACAGATCCAATGAAATAACAAAGCTTCATTTTATCTGTTTAAATATAGTAGAAATCTTGTAAAAGAAAGTTTCACTCACATGGTCAAATGATTGTTTCTAAGCTTGAAGCGCATTGTAATTGAATAACGAACCCACAGGTTTCATAAAATAATGTTATGGTATTACTGCAGTTACCACAGTACGTAACTAACTCCGCATACTGCTCTCATGCTATGCATAGATTATGCATGGATTTCTCACATACAAACTTATTAAGAATGTAAAAGTATATGAACAATGATGAAGGTATACTAGACAATTTTTCGCTATGCAGATTGGAATTTGGCCATAACCTGTAACATGGTGTCACAGGAGCTGCTGACGATGTACCCAGGGGATCAATTATAACCTGTAACATGGTGTCACAGGAGGTGCTGACGGAGGTACCCAGGGGATCAATTATAACCTGTAACATGGTGTCACAGGAGGTGCTGACGGAGGTATCTAGGGGATCAAGTCATCAAGTAGTTAATCAAGCTATA
>JAODAF010054073.1:0-11535 GCA_027574765.1 Molpadia intermedia
ATACATCGGTGTCAAAATCTCACTCTGAACTCTTACTCAATGTTGGCAGCCCTGATTTACCTTTTGGGAAATTTAAAATTTTCAAGGCTGAAGTCTCAAAATAAAGAATGTTTAGATGCAGCTTTTTAGGCCCGGGAAGTGCCATTTCCGGCAATCTGGGAGGTATTTATGTCAAAAAAATTTTTCTGTACGCTACGCGCGAACAGATGGTCGCGCTCCGCTTAGATAGATTCATAAATATCCCCCCCCCATATTTAAAACAAATCGCCGCCCCTGCTCAGGGATACCTACAATAATTACTTTTATAGTAAAATCCTTCGAAGAATTTTTAGCCCACATTTTGGTTTCCGAAATATACGTTTACAGGTCATGCAAAATTAATGACGGTAAGCATTTTATGTAACCGGTTGTATATGCAAGTACAATGAACATTTGGTTTAGTGTTACACGGCAGATATTCGGATACCCGACGGATAATCGTGGTCAGGTACCCGGGTAAGGAATTTGTACCCAGAGTAAACACTGGAATTAATCTAAGGATGCTTTGTGCTTAACACTGGTTTGTATGAATACAAGTTAATTATTCTTAATTTCACAATAAAATTGTTAGTATTTCTGTGTTTTATTTTCCCTCTGCGAGTAGCTGGACAGCTATCTCCCTCAATTCAAACTTCTTGACCTTGAAGGTAACTGTAAGAGGGAAGCTATCCACAAAGACTACATACTGTGGAACCTTGAAGTGGGTGATCTGAAACAAAATATAAAAAAAAAATTACAATTGGAAAAACAAATTTGGCTGAAAAAATCTGGATGATATGATAAGCTTTGTATTTGAAACTTTGAAGAGTATAGCGGGTAATATCCTGTGTACAAACATTTTATGAGCACTTGTTGCCTGATTATATGAAATATAGAAAAAGATGCTGCATGGAGGGGAAGCCCATGTGTCAGGCTTAAAACAACATCAAGACACACCATCTACATAATGATGGCAAAGTCAGATTTTACCTTCCACGGATGTTAGCATACCTTGTTATATCAACTAATGTAGCACCAACAGGTTACCTCATAGACAAGTACATGGGAGTGATGATAAAATTGTTCAGAATAAAGCTGCTATTATCCAGATCAGAGCATGGGGTGGGTGCATGATGTGTCCCCCTCCCCCTTGAGAATTTTTTGTATATTAGATTTAGATTTAAAATTGTGCAGTTTGCAACTTCCATGCCTCCCCTGCACTGTATCATATGTGTGTAGTCTGAAGGTGTGGACCTTGAACACTGTCCTGGTGGAGGTGTAACAGGGTCTCTACTAGGCTTGGGCGAAGCTACTTCGGAATCGCGACTCTTGACCTGAGAGTCGAGTAACGATTCCACACGAGTAGGACTCGACTCCATACACTGTATTCCCCCCATCCACTTTTGATTTTAAGCTTCATATTTTACTTTGGTCTTCAAATTATTTCATAAATATTGTACCTATTTTCAATAAATAAATGTTTTTTATTTGTTCATTGTGCATGATCTATTCTAAACCAAATCCTCTGTATTGAGTGTCGGCCTAGCGCAGTGCATTGCCGTGATCGTACAGTGCACTCAGTCACACAGTACTATTCTTGTATTCACATATTGCAATGTGACGTACTACTATTGACCTTCACAACAAATTTCACCATAGCACGTCGCCGTGCTGTTCTTCGTGAATATGAAACCGTAGGAATCTTGTGTGTGTGACTTCAGCAGTCAGCATGCGATGTAGCCTATAAGCCTAGAGCCACATATTTACATTCAGGCTAGAGTGTTGATTGCCGATAAGCCTAAATAAAATCCGAAAATGATTGCCTTGGATAACAATACATGATATGGCACACTACGTACTAATTCAAAACATAACATACTGTAGGCTACCTGCAGTGCAGTGCCCAAGTATCAGACTAGCAGTATAACAGATTAGTAGCTTTACGTGCAACTTTGAATGATTGAAAATAGAAACCTAAATGTAAGTTAAGTACCATAAAGAAAAGAAAATACATTGTTGTTATCACATCTTGCAAATTTGTTGGCATTAGGAACAATTATGTACTAGCTACTACTTCAAAACTAACTATATTTTGATCATTGAAAAATTGTTATGACGTCATAGGAGTCGAGTAGTGTTCGTAGTCGCGACTCCTACGGCGGCAAATACTCCAAAAATCTGTGGAGTCGCCCAAGCCTAGTCTAAAGACAAATAATCAAGAGGATAATTAATTTAAGAGGTTAATAATTAATGATTGACTCACTGTATAACCCTTTGTACATCTCTGACTCCATTCCAGTAACTTGGCCTTTATCGTAGCTGGGTTCTGGGCCATCTGTTTAGTACTACCACCAGCGACAGTCCTCCTTGGCCCCACCGGCCCCATCACCTGGGCCTTCCCACCAAATTTGTCCATCAAGGAACTCTTCTTGGCCTGGGTTTCTACGTCCTGCTGCTTTTTCCTGTCAAAGGCAGCTTTTCTCCTGAAATAAAATCCATTCAAAATATTAAAGAATTGAAATGGATACTTTTTTATTTGGATTTGAGCTTTTGGACAAAAAGGCATGGAATGGAAATGGTAAATTGCTTTTAATTTCACAAAAGAGAGCTTTTCAAAGAGAGAGAGAATAGAGCTAGTCAGCCAGAGGCAGATTCAAATACACTTTTAGATTTTGAAAAGTTGAATTGAGTTTTGGACAGAGAGGAATTTAATTTTTGGTATTCTAACATTTTTATGTGAAAGCTATTTGTCGTGGCAATCTAATAAGCAGTGTTGACTCATGAATATTAATGAGGTTGGATATCTTGATTATAGGATTATAATTCCCTACCATCAACTGACATCAATATAAACCAAGGATTGGATTTGGGCTTTTGACCAAAAAGGAATACAATGCATATGGCAAATTCTTTTTAATTTCACACACAAACAAAATATTCTAAAAAGAGAGAAAATAAAGAGAGCTAGTATCAGACACCCAGGCAGAGGTAAATTCCAAACAGGAACTGAAATCTAATTCCAGAAATAGAATTTGAGATTTTGAAAAGTGAAATACCTAGTATGAAGATAATCAGACGTTTGCTTGCAAAGTTATTGACATTTTAAGAATTTTACATTAGGCCCCGCACACTCAATAATATGCATGAGGCCTGCACCAAAAACAAAAGGGATCATATACTCATTATGGTCAATATATATACCAAGTATGACATCAATCCATCTTGAGATATCATGCATACAAGCTCAGGTGTCACACACATATATACCTACACACATACGTGCATTACATACTTACAAGGTCCTTGGTTGGCTGTGAAGTCCTCACAAGGCAGGTGTAGTAACATGTCAAATGACCTGACTAGTAACATCTGACCTGACAGTACCCCCTTATATATCATATCTTCTGAGTATCTTAAGTATTTCTGAGGACTTCAAGAAAAGTCCCCTAAAGCATAGTACAGGTCATTTGGCACTGTTCTAAGCTTTATTACGTCTGAATTTGTCTGGTATGACTTGGTACCACAGGGCGCAGTCATCTGCAGTGCCAGTAAGCATATAACAGGTCCCTATTATACCTACCTAGTCTCCTGTTCTTCTTTCCATTTTCCTGATTCGGCCTTTTGTTGTTCGGTCCTCTTCCTTCGTTTCTCATCCAATTCCAACTGAAACTTGGACTTAGCTATTTTAAGAAAGGGGGGATAAACATAACTAACACTCTACCATGCAAGGCAACCGCAACTATTATATATATACAGTACTGAATATATAAAAAGCAATTCAACCATCGTTATTCAAAATAATTAAATTCAAAGGTTTTGTTTCAAACAAATTGTGCAAGTTATTTATTAAAGTATATGCCAAATTTGGGGGAAACACAATCCAATATTGGGGGCATAGCCATATAGTGTGGGTGGCTACAACCACTTTTACACACTAATGTTACATACATGGCTATATATGTCCCAACTCCCACAATTTTTAAAATTTTGACTAGAAAGTAGAAATCCTACAAATCTTTTTTGGGGTCTTTTCTTAGATTGCTCAAATTTATTTCATGATTTCTTTCAAAATGGGTAAAAAAAAAAAATCAAACTTGCTGGGTACTTATAAGCATTCAACAGCATTAATCACTCCCCTCCCCTACCCCAGCATATGGTTTGTACTTTGGTGCTATTGTTGATAATTTTGACCAGCCTCCAAGCCTAGCTTGACTATGTCTGCTAGAGTGTCACCGTCTTTCGTTACGTTATTCAATGCCGATAAAATCATTCCTCTTCTGGTGTTTGCTTTTCTACCATTGAACGCAGCTGCTGCCAACGCTTCTCATTTTATTCATAACAGACCTAGAATCCGATTGCTGTATTCTGGTCATCATGTGTGTGTTGTCTACTTGTAACATATATCCTATTGTCAAAACATTGAGATAATGAAGCTACTACATCATATTTAAGCTTTAAGTTAATTTAGCATTTTATTTTTAATAAATTATCCAACAAACCATATGTCATTGTGGTCAGCTATCTGCCATCTCTTTTGTTCAGAATTGGATTAATGAAGTGCATTGGATATTTTTTGGTGGAGACTGAAGTTTTGTCTAATTTATTTGATTTTTTATCTAATGCTCTAATTGCTCACAGCTGCGGCCAACGCTTCTCATTTTGTTCATATTTTATTCATAACGGATCTTGACTCCTATATTCAATTATTTTGATCTGGTCATCCTTGTGTGTTGTCTACTCATAACACCCGTCCAGCCAAAACATTCAGATCCATGATCACAATGTTTTAACATCATATTTAGCTCTTTAATTTAGCATTTTAGTTTCAATCATTTATCCAATAAACCATATGTAATTCTGGTCAGGTGTCATGTCTGCCACCTCTTTGATTAGCATTGGATTAGTCACTGCATTGACTAAATTTTAAGTTCCTTAAAATATGACTGGTCAATGGCAGTATTTAATGGCGAAGATTAAAATTTGAGAACCACATTTTGCAGTAGATATGGAGCTATTGTTGACAGGCTCTAGGGTTAGTAGGCCAGATAGGCCCTTTAGCAGGCTAATCCAAGCTACGTTTGCTCATATATATTCAGTATTTTGGTCCAGGTTTACGGTGAAACAAGGAACATGTATTTGATTTTTGTTTACCTCACATTTTTATTGATTTGTATGTATTAGACGTATGTACTGCCAAAGTGAGGCTGAATGATTTTCATTCATTCTGTATTGTTGTATTACCAACCCCCCCCCCCGATATTACCATCCCACATTAGTAATTTGGACCCTACCTGCTCCCCATCCAGTACTGCTGTTAATGGTGTATATAATATAGACACTGTTTTGTATTAAACTATCTATTATCTAGCATTTCATCACCAAACTACATCCATTTTGCTACATACGATTCTGGTCAGATGATTCAAATGTTTGCCATATCTAGTCTGGTAGCAGTGTTTTGATTCATTGCAGATGAAGCCTCTAATATTACATTTAATACTTGAGGAATTCCATACATGCTAATAATCCAATGACAAACAGATCGTACATGTTTGTACCAGCTGATGTTGTAAGGCTGGCTACATGTATCATACATTAATAATTAAAGATACACACACAGCTTTTCTCAAAATGATATAATTTATTTATTATTATTTAATTTATTATTAATCAATTAGGGTTAGGTATTTTATTTCTTTCTTAATTAAGTAATAAAATCAAGAACAGAGAAATAGATCAATCATTGGACAGATAAGGCCTGTCCCAGTCTGATGGCACTCAATAATAGGCAAGGGCAGATACTAGTAAACTCCCCTCCCCAAGTATAATTGTAATTTATGGGACCCGGGGTTTCAATTGTTTGGCCACAATATTGGTCTCCAAAGATACTCATTTTGCCTGTCTGTTTACATCTGAACAAAACAATTTTAATTGTAAGGGCATTCTTATTTTTGACAGATTCTCCTCTTTTTATATCACTAGATGATTCCTATTTGTTGCTACTTTGTGCTTTTTGAAAGCTTTGGCATCTGTTCTATTCTTTTTTGGAAAAATTGTTTAATATACTATGCAGACAAATTTGAAACCTTTTATATGTATAAATTTGTTTAGGCATGAATAACAAATTCTTCATGCCATGATGATCCCATTAAAAATGTCCCTTTGATCTAGTGAGGTCAAGCTTTACAATTTTTAAGGGAACCACCATATCATGTAATTATGTAGGATCATACCCACACATGTTGATAATGCAACCACCTTCAACTGCTATGACTAGGGTAAGCAAGCCTTACAAGGCAACCGCCAACCAAATTACCAAATGCAAGAAATTGCATAAGAATTTAATTTGTTTGGTGGAGGGGGGGTTGTCGAGGGGAGGGATGTCATTGGCAAAAACCATGGACACACACACAGCTGTGTTCTTATCAGCATGCTGCTTTAACTACGTCGTAGGACAGTCAATACACAGCAACGCCTTGACACAATTGCTTAACAACGTCAATCATGAAAGTGCTCAAAATATTTCAAGACATGATGACCTCTTTACAATTACTCGGTTGTGCAGGCCCATGCGGTAGAATAGTATGTATTCAAATTTCAAATGTTCGTGTCAGGTAATCAGTATCTGTCTTTCAATATCAAATGTAGGACAAGAATTCTTAACAGCTACTCAGGTCCAGGTTTACCTTTTCAGGGTGCTGGGTCAGGCTAAAATTTAATGACCCCTGACCCTGGTCAAATCCCAGAAATATTAAAAACGGAAGATACATTTTTTAAAGATTGTTGGTTCAGGTTCAATGAGGTACTGAGTCTTCTTCGGTTTTATGTTTAATTTTTTTTAAACTTTACCCCCATGGGCCAAATTTGTAAATCCATACTCAGCTTGCCGCATGTTCCGACCTTACACTTGTGGAATTCACAACCAAATAAAACAAATAGAGGCTCATTTATGATTCTCATAAATTCTTCACCATGTTGTGATAATTACTTATTTTATAGCATAAATCATTTCTCTGTTCATTTGATTAGACCGCCTTGACTGAGCGTAGGCCACCGATATTTGTTAGGGGAGGGTGGGAATACAAAAGTGCCCAAATATTAACATCAATCTGCCCAAAAAATGCAGGTCTGGGAGCTTTTTTGGCCTAAATCTGCCGAATGCAATGTGGGAATGCTTGGAGGGGGGATTCTACGTTTGCTATAACTATGTCACAATAGTTGAGGTTGCAAGATACAAGCCTGACTTTAACAAAATATAATAAATAGTAACACAACTGTGAAATTTATACCTGACAGCTAACAGGTGTTTAACCTTACAGGATGAACTCTAGAAAATCACAGAACCTTTCCTTGCTATTTTCGTACTATATACTTGGCTTCCAACCAGCAAGTTTTGGAGAAGCCTGCTTATCCTATTAATATTCATGAGACTTATATGAACTTTTAACCAATCCACAGCTCAGATATTAATAACATGCTGATGAGTTATGATGGCCTCACATTCTCAACCAATCAGAGCACAGAGTGTGGACACTGAATGGTGTATAAAGCATGGGGTGATTTGTGTAATTTACATTGGTTATATGAGGATCAAAGCATGGCAGTTTGTATTCTCAATGCTTGGCCCCATTGGCTACCTATTTTCTAATTGTTAAATTTCACTTATTCATCCTTCATTCTATCTTTAAAGTTATTTAAATTTAGAATACAGTGGAGTATTCTAAATACAATCGACTGCCGACTGGGTGTGTTAATAATTTCATATGGACTTTATTTTCTACGTGTTGGACTTAATACTCATTAAGTGATGGGCCGACAGGCCCACCACTCTAATTTGTGTGCTACACACTCTTTTGGAAATTCATATTTTCACATTATTTTTATGTTAACTGTTAAAATCACTTCAAACTTGATACAAGCCAATGAGAACACATGAATCATCTTGAAGAAACAAATCAGTGCATGAAGGGAATCTTAAAATTGTCATTTTCCTTTCATTTTACATCATGCAATCATCATGCATACCAAAGGTCATGACAAAGATACTGTGAAATGTACATCATGCTGTGACTCAACACTATCAAAACATATTTACATGCACAAAATTATCACATGAATATTCATGCAAAAACACAAACATTATGCGGTTCACAGTAGATAAACAGGGGAGGGAGGAGGGGGTATTGTCAATAAGGTTTTCAAAATAATTCAAGCAAGAAGCATAGGCTGTCTTGTCATTCCTTTCAACCAAATCCCATACTAATCGTGACAGAACGGATACAGTGTTGTTAAAGAATTACAAATATATCTCAGTACGACAGTCAGAGCCACAAACTTCTGAACTCCATTGATTAGTGAGTTTGTTTATAGGATTTTGCTTGGAACTCAGCCTGCATATTAACATGCAGAAGCAGTTTGCAATGTGTATTAATGAGAGATATGTTTGAAGGTATAGCTTGATCAAGTGGTTAGTAACTGTAAATGTTATATGTAATCTGTATAAGCTCATTATGAATTTCAGACACATGCAAGCTTTTCATGTTGTATCTAATGAATCAGAATCGAAAAAATTATCCTAATAATAGGAATTGTTTAAAATATTTTTTGGGTGGTGATGGGAGACTCATTATACACTGCTAATATCTGAATCTAGTAAATATTAAACGAAAAAATATTAAAAGCTGCAAGGAGTACAAAATTGCTACAAAGAACTAAATACACCATGAAGCATAAATAATAAGATATAATTCATTTATTATAGCTACAAGTAGCAGCATAGACAGGGGGAGGGGGAATATACGTCAAACCATGATATACACCAAACCATGATGCCCCCCACAAAAGCATGTTATGAAAGAATATAGCGTATTCCCCATTAATACTCCCTGGTGGTATGGAGGATGTTGGTGCACCCTGGCCTGCTAGCAAGTCCTAGCTCTGCCATTGGTTACACGTTTACAATAAGATTACATTTATAAATATAAATAAGAAATCGAGAATGAATCTGGGGTATTAAAAAACTAAAAATAATTTTTTTTTGGAGCACTTGAAGATAAAGAAGAAAGATGCAAGTATTTGAAAGAGTTTGAACACCAATCTCATGAAAATCTCTGGTTTGGGGATTATAGGTTTTGTCAGAGGTCCTAAATTCTATGCAATCTTTAAATTATCATCAAGAAAAAAAAAAAACTTTCTACTTCATACTACTACATCTGTACTCATAATAAATAACAAAATGTATTATCTGAATACAGAGATGTTCTACAGTTGCCTTCATGGATTTTCACGTCGACCTCAACATTATAAACATTAATGGGACGAAAAAAAATCAATTTACATTGCATAGACCACTACGCATGCTATATAAGAGTTATAAACTAATATAAATATAATTTAATATTATGCAAACCAAAATTGTTAACTTTTCTACTAAATAATTTTGAAAAAAAAGTAACTGTTTGCAAAAGATTGTTTAGCATAAACATATCGGCATAGGAAGCTTGAAAGAAATGGAGGCTAATGACACAGGATACATCATATGTTCACGTTTATATGGAATGCGGCCACGGGGCAATGTATTGATACATTGGGCCAACTGACATAGAAGCAACAGCTGAATAAAGTTTGGAGGCTGAGGCCATTTACAAGTAGGACACCCTGCCATCTGTAGTTTGTCACTCGATCCCGGACTTCTTGATCGATGCTTTTGGTTGTTATGTTCAAAGGAGAAACGAGATGGGGACAGCTGTCTAGGGCTGTTAGATTTGGCGTAAAAAAGTTTTTTATCGATATAGACGTGAACGTAAGAATGAAACATGATGATCATGTGACATTTGGCTATTAAATGTTGTGGGGAGGCACACTCAGGGTCTTAGCCAGCTATGTCATTTATGAAACCTGACGTCGAATGTTAGACAGTCGTGGGCTGATGATCTGCCAGATATAACATCAATCAAAGGGGTGACACATGTTTATTGAACTTCAAAAATGCATTACATTCACCCACACCTATGGCCGTTAGCAGAGACGATTATATCTATATAGCTCAGTGTATGAAATGATCTATGATATTTCAATTACAATGAGGATGTGTATATATTGCAGAAACTGCTTTCTCTATACACATACTCATAGGGTATATTGTTGTGGAAGCATGGACCACAGTAATAAGGATGCAATAAGCACACAGTGAACATACATCTACATGTAATACACACAGAGATTTATATATTTATATTACTCACAAGGCTGCAATCTTATCATTACAGGTTATTATAACTCACATACATAGCTCACAATACTTAGGCTACTATCTGAATATCATCTGAGGCTATCATAACTCACATACATAGCTCACAATACTTAGGCTACTATCATATGTAATGAATATCGAATATCATCAGAGGCTATCATAACTCATGATACATAGCTCACAATACTTAGGCTGCCATCATATGTAATGAATACAATCAGAGGCTATCATAACTCACATACATAGCTCACAATATACTTAGACTGCTATCATATGTAATGGATACCATCTGAGACTCGTAACTCACATACATAGCTCACAATACTTAGGCTGCTATCATATGTAATGAATACAATCAGAGGCTATCATAACTCACATACATAGCTCACAATATACTTAGACATCTATCATATGTAATGAATACCATCTGAGACTCATAACTCACATACATAGCTCACAATACTCAGGCTGCTATCATATGTAATGAATACAATCAGAGGCTATCATAACTCACATACATAGCTCACAATACTTAGGCTGCTATCATATGTAATGAATACCATCTGAGACTCATAACTCACATACATAGCTCACAATACCTAGGCTGCTATCATATGTAATGAATACCACCAGAGGCTATCATAATTCACATACATATATCACAATGTTATCATAATTTGTTTAAGTATCTCACAATGCTTAGGCTGCTATCTAATGTAATTAAACAGCCTTTCATATTAAAGGCCACATCATTAGGGTCACAGTCAGGCCCAAAAGTGAAAGTAAGGCAACAATCAATATGCAGTAAATTATCTTGAAGAGTCTACAATGTTTGGCTGCTTTTTAGATTCCATACTTTAACAATCATTACAAGCTTCTAAGTGTATAATATCTAACTTGCACTGTCATATCATTATTTCACACGATCAAAATAAATTACCAAGAATAATTCATGGTGTACTGAAGTCTGTAATAATCCATACCCTAATTATTAAACTGTTAGGTAAATCACATCATGCAGGGAATCTATCAATTTATAATAACTAGACATACTATATAACTCTATAGTCTACAAAGCTCTGCTTCATATGCAACCCATCTTAGAACATTGTATATATATATATATATACAATGAAAGGAATTGATTTATTTGTTCATTATATATATATATATATATATATGTATGTATGTATGTATATATGTTTCAATTATATTTAAGTTTCAACTCCACACTCCCCAAACTCACTCAATGGTCATTTTTCTTT
>JAODAF010054184.1:0-11532 GCA_027574765.1 Molpadia intermedia
AACACGTACCGATTCCACGAAGAATACTAAAATTGTATAAGCGGCCCTCGTGCCGGGGAATGTAGCCCCAACTCTCCTCCCCTGTCGGGAACGCTAGCCCCCTCGTCGGAAAAATCATGGCGCCACCCCTGACTACAGCTGCCTATAATAAATGCAAAACAAAATAAAAACAGATCGAGGTCTTTACGTAAAGTAACCTGCTGCATTACCACCGATACTGATGTAGATGGTGTATTATACAGGGGTAATGTGACAATATATGATAAAATATTTATAGTGTAATACTTAATAAACATGGTTAAACGAAAATTCGGAAATGGGAATCTTGACACTCAGGTTGTCAAATCCTTGGAATGAAATTTAACAAAAAATGCATTCCTACACGATAGAGGTCACCGCGGGCATAGACATTGTCAACAGCTCCTTTATACATATCTTTTAGAGTAGACAGGTTGTTGTTATGTGTTAATTAACAAGCCTAGTAGACGCCGGGCCATTCAAGCACTAAATGGAGTCTTCTAAGCTGAATAGAAATATAATAGAAATTGTACCGTGGTTCTGAAAAGTCATTCGAGATTTCTATTTTCTTTATTTTGACATTTCATTTGGATATTTATTCATCGAAACCTCGAAACCATTCAAA
Organism: Molpadia intermedia; assembly: GCA_027574765.1. Taxonomy (NCBI): domain Eukaryota; kingdom Metazoa; phylum Echinodermata; class Holothuroidea; order Molpadida; family Molpadiidae; genus Molpadia; species Molpadia intermedia. Next base: position 644 of record JAODAF010054184.1, read on the forward strand.
TTTCGAAGCAAAAATTCAAAACACGAAAACGTCGACAAAGTCACAAATTTATATATAGAAGAACATTGTTGCTTTCGTAAAGTGTACGTAGAAACACTGTGAGAAAATTAAACAATATATAATTGGAAATTTCCGTGATAGGGCCTACTATCATGTATATTACGCATGAAACACGCTGGCGTAGTTTTGTATATGATGCAGGGTTCGCTGCTTCTAGGGGAGCTATATCCACCTGAGTGCAAACGCAAAAAAATCCATTCATTTTATATACACTAAATAGCTGGTCGACGAAACTGCAGATTGGGTAGCCAGAGCAGTAAACAGACAACGTTTGTAGATATTATCCATTTTCATATATATATAACCGATTGAACAGATTCCAGTACGTAATCATTTGTTTCGTCAGTCATTTAGTTAAGTTTACTTTTATACAACATTGGGAGAATGTTGTGCAAAAAGGGGAAATGATCTGAAACAGCGAATCTTAAAGGAGTTATATTTGAAGAAACAATATATATTGTAATAAAAACAATCAACAACTAAAATATGATACAGAGTAAATATGTAAAATAGCCTATTTCCATGCTATGAAATGAACTAGTGAACAATCTTTATCATGGGCGGGATTTGGGGTATAAAAGTGCCGTAGCCAAAGTAGGTGATGGGTGAGATTTGTTTATTGCCCCCGGTAATCCCGCCGATGCTGGAATATTCTCATAGGTGGTGTGTAGGTTGCCTATATTGATTACCAGAACTTGGTTGCGTGTGGTAGCGTTCAAAGGTCATCTGAAGTAAAAAAAGTGTCAACTTATTAATATTAATATTGTAATCAGGCTAATTCAACAGTGCTGGGAAGAGGAGCTTTTTCTAGATCCATGCTTTAGTTTGGTCTCATTTGTGCGTTTCTTACAGTTTTGTATCTACGGTCATAGTGTTGATATCCTTTCCGTATGCAGACTGTTCAATGTCATTTGTGGTGTTGTCGGTTTGATATGTTGTGATGTTAACTAGCATCTTCTCCTGTAAAGATTCTGGTAATTTATGGTAAACCGATGTCACCACTGGACTAAGTAATGTGGAGTCAGTCAATTCACCAGAGGAGGATAGCACACTGGCTATAAGCCCACCTAAGAAGGTCAAAGCTGTGGAAAACACTGCAATATACAAAAACGACACAGAATAGAGAGCGGCGATCGGAGGTCGATCTACCATCATCGTCGGTTCTTCGGTAGAACTAAACATTGTGGTCAGAGATTGGTTGGTTGTAATATCTGACGAACAATGTTCGGTTGATAATGGAAGAGGTGTCGGGTTGTTTGGGTATACAATTGACCCTATCAGGAGCCACATTCCAAAAGAGGCACCAAGAGAAAACCCAACAATCGCACCTATTGAATTTCCTCTTGGGACGAGAATTCCTAGTAGGAAAATACCCAACAAAGGACCGTTGATTGCCCCAATAATACTTTGAATTAACTTTATAAGCAACTTCAGAGAAAGTGATGCGACATACGCCATGAACATGAACAATATTCCATAAACCACGGATATGATTTTCATGAGGGTTGTAAACTTACCATCAGGCATGTCAGGCCAAAGAGGCCTTATAATGTCCTGCCCAGTGATTGTTGTTGTTCCGTTAATTGCAGTCGAGATAGTGCTCAAAGAAGCACTGAAGATAGCGCCTATTAATATACCCGTTACCCCAGGGATGTTGCCAAGAATGTCAACGACGAAGTAAGGAAGTATTTGATCTTTGCTCCCGATAGCTCCATTTGTCAGAGGATCACATGTATGGTAAAAAGCAAAAATTGTAACACCCACCATTACTGCTAACACCTCTAAAATACCTATAATTGTGAACCCTAGAAAAACGGCTCGTTGGGCACTTTTCACATCTCTGCATGTTAAGTATCTCTGGGACTGGTTCTGGTTTGTGCCTGCGTATGCCGTCATTAGGAAGCTGCCACCAAATAACGTCGACCAGAAAGTCAATGGAATTGTGGGGCTCAATCTGAAATCGAAGAGGGTTGTTCTGTCCGCCATCCCAAGTCTTGACCATATTTCGGCGACGCCACCAAGTTTAACGCATCCAACTATTAAGACCAAGATGAATCCTACGATCATAATACCACTCTGGTAAATGAGAGAAAGAGAAAAGTTTTTTCAAGAATTTTCGAATCTCTATGGTAAGAAACATTATGATAATGACGCGTATTCGCACACTTTTTATACTTATATGTTGAAGCAATATTATGCCAAATGTTTACTATGGTAATGATATTCTACCTCTGTCGGTCGGTTTGTCACGACGTTACATCGCCCAACTTGTCCCGGCACGCGTTCACATCCGTACATGTTAATAAATGCACGTTGTTTTTAATACGTGCGCGTAGTATTTGTTGTAGTATTAGAAAGCGAACAGTCAAATAACTGTAGTTTTGCGCGCGTTATTTCGGCTGCCGGGCAAATTCACAAGATCAACTTTATGTCGACACGTGAAATTCACTATAATGTTCTCCGTCGTGAGGAGCTAAATATGTGACATGCGTAGCAATACCCAGTTTATACAGCAAAATTTCCCAGTCAGTCGACGGAAACCGTTATATTACAGCAACAATACTTGTGACTGCTTGGATGCTTGTTGACGTTTTGACATGATATTAAGTGCAAGCGAACTAAGAAAGGGAGCAGGTTATTAACTTTAACAATCTTAATTTTGCGCAACCTGCCGTTTCGGTTTCAACAATTAACATAATAATTAATATAATAAACCACTTTTTAATAAACTCTATTCAGTTTGGTCGAGTTTAGCACTTTATTTTGCTTCAAGTTTCGTTCACTTGCTTTACCCCTCTGATGTGAGAAGGTGAAATATCAATTAAACACTTGCAATCTGAAGTTTAGATAATTACTTTAACACATAACCTGGAACATGATCTTACATAGTCATTTGAAATCGTAATCAGTGGCAGCGTACGTCATATCTATAGGGACTTACTAACGAGCATTTTGATATATTGATCGGAGGATGACTATAGGTGGAGAAGATGTACTGTTAAATCGACATTTTGCGGATACATTTCTCTAATATTTGACTGACTCAAACGTTGGATACTTCTTACTGTTACACTTCATCTATATTATAAAACAGGCATTCAAGACATTCTCCTCTATCACGTTTTGACATGATATCTAGTGCATGCGAACTAATGAAGGGAGCAAATTACTAATATTATCTTAACCTTACAAATATCGCGCCGTTTCGGTTCCAACTATTAACAATCTAATAAACTAGTTATCTGTTCGGTTTGGTCGAGTTTAGCACTATAATTTTAGATTCAAGTTTCGTCAATACTTGATGTTGATTAAACACTCAAGTTTTAACCACTTAAAATCTAAGGAAATTAAGATATGTAACACACAACCTGGAACATGATATTTCATAATCTATAAAAATCAGTGGCAACAATAGGGAGGTATTAGAAAGCAAGTAGATCTAATGAAAATTATAGGCGGAGAAGATATAGAGTTATACTGTTACTGGAAATGTTAAATAATTGTTATTATCATGTTATTATCTTGCATAATTTATATGTGATCTATGATGTGTACTTTATATTTTGTGTCTCTTACAGATTTAATCGTTGTTATGTCATGTTCGTGATGTGTAATTTTTTAAAGGTAAAATTATCATATCTCACCTGAAACAGATCATTCCAGACAACTGCCTTGATACCACCGATTGCACTGTAGAAAATAGCTACAGTTCCTACTGCCGCAATTGATCCAACTATTGACACACCTGTGACAGCATTTAGTGCCAGTGCTGGAGCATACACCACCACCCCTAGGGCAAGAAGGGTGACCACGATATGTTCCGCAACTGCAATATACCTGACAATTGGGTTGAACCTCCTCACCAAATACTCGTTAATACTCGTGATTTTCAAATTGTAAAAGACAGGGCAAATGACAAATCCTGTAAAAAACCCTCCAACGGTGCGACCGAAGAAAATCTGCCAATACAGAAGTCCATTAAAGTAGCTCAAGGCGGTGGTACCTAAGAATGTTACGGCAGAAACAACACTCACAGCCAAGGATATGGCAACTGGAAACACGGGCATCGAACGATTAGCCAAGAAAAAATCGTTTGATGTTTTTTGCTTTTTAAATGCGCCATGGTACAAACCTACCGCTGCCGAAATGAGAAGTATCAATGATAACACAACATAATCTACAGCGCCAAGAGTAGGTTGGTTGGCCATACTTGGTACTTGAAGCTTTCGTCAAAATGGTTTCCAGAAGAATATCTTCTAGCAATGTGTGTGTTGCTGACAACTATAACATGACAAAATGTTATTGAAAATGTAGTTTGTTTGCATAAAAGTTAGGATCAGTCAGAATATACGGATAACGGTAAGGACGTAAGCACGTTGGTTCAAACTTTGCTAGGCTATACATAGCAGAACTAGAGTCGTGAGTCTAGCAAGTGCATGTTCGAGACGTTGTTTCCGAGTCCAGTCCGGGTTTGAGCCAAGACCGAGTCCAACTTGTCCAAGTCCGAGTGATCAATTGTCGCCAATCAGTCTATTCATAACATACAACAGTACATATATACATGGGCGTGGATCCTTTACCAAAAGTGGGGGGACTTTTTGAAAACATTGATTTGTGGCCCGAACGCTTTGCGCAATATGCGTGGGGTGACGTCCAGGGGCCCGCCTAGGGCCCCTTGAAGCTACGAACATTTGAAGGCTTTATAGGCACCAGATAACCTATTTTTAACTTTGAACTTTTGCCTAAAAAATAAACCAATTGCCCAACTTTTTATGCAATTTTTGCTCAAAAAATACTATAATTGCCAGAATTTTGACCCAAATTGTAACGATTTTCGAAACTTTAGAAAATTCGAGATTTTCGGGCATAACTTAGGGCAATTGGTATATATTTCTGGCTGAAGTTGTGGTCAAAATTACAACTTTTGCTAGAAAATAAACCAATTGCCAGAATATAACCCTAAAGTAATCCTACCTGAGAAATAAACACAATGTCATACAGTGACAGTACTACATTTGATTTTGTGTCCCCCCTTTCAAAAATAATCCACGCCCATGCATATATACCTAAATGTTGTTTTTAATTTGTTTAGAGCCTGTTTCTGGATCATGCTTATCATATGGATTGTATTGCAAATCCTATGTGTCTAGCCCGAGCAAGTTCGTGACCAGAACATCCGTGTCGGCTATAACTTTTTGGGGCCCTCCGAGAATGGCGGAGCTAGAGGTTTTGACCAGCATCAAAATGGCGCTAATGTTGATTTGGGGCGACCCACGGGGCCCACCTCCCACAGACCTTCCGCTGGAAGATTTGCGCCTTCGACCCTCATGCACATGGTCGAGATTTACCTTCGCAACCAATACATCACTGCCTTTTGTAATCGTAACAAAATCGTTTTTTCTGTGTACTATTTTTTTTACAGACGCCAGAAATTTTCTGAGTCTCCCATACCCTCTCCCAGGGGTTCGAGATTCACCACGATGCCAGGAAATCGCATCTGAAGGTATTTGTTTAAATGATCCGGATTCGGATCGGTCCCTATATCTACCATTGTTTGAATTTCAAGACCCCCCCCGAAAAATCCTAGATCCGCCACTGGTCACCATTATAAGTGATATAGCAGTATAGCGTCAAAGGTGTATAGAACTGGTGTATAGCGACTGGTGTGGTAATGCATGGAGCTTATTGATATCAAGCAAATCGGTGATACGTGGCTAATCTCTGGTATGTAATACGTAGCTACTAATTATCCAAACACCTAGACTTGTTATGCATATTTAGTTTCTTAACGAATGGACAAATTAATTCTTGTATCGAACAGTATAGAGGGCGTCTACGGTTGACCGGAAAATGGATAATAACATGACCCGACGGGACATCCGTAGGCTCCTCATTCCGTCGATTACGATTGCGCCAAGGGAGGACATATGTTGCACATTTCCCCTAACGTTTTGCCACCCAAAATATGGTAACGATGGTAACTAATATTTCTCTTTTTACGACGAACTGGAGCATTCGATCATTTTAGTTGGTTGCTCATCGATTTAAGGGCAACCATTTCCCCGCATATCTTGGGATTCAACAAATCAACTCAATGCAAACAATATTAAAGTATGACTGCGCCGAGGGCCCGGGCATATGGGCTCATTTCCACAAACGTTTAAGCCATATGCACCATATTAGTGTGCGACTGTGACCCTCACTTGAGATCATATATTCAATTGATTAACGTTCTGTCTGTTTAAATAAAAAAAAAAACTTATGTTAAATGTGCTAGCTGAACAAATAATGCAAAGTCACTAATATCCATTTTAATGGTTTGAACTGACTGATATTTACATCAGTCATTTTCTTCTACTAAACAAGTTTGACAGCAAACCCAATCATTTTTCACACATCTTACAAAACCTTACAAAAAGGTCATCAGTGGGGTCAAATACTGGAGTCTACAAAATCTTTATCTGTGGATTTTAGAAATTTGAAAGGTCATAGGCAATCTGTCATTAATGTGATCATTTTACACTATATCAAAATAGTTATACTACCGTTTTATATTTTAATACCAAATATATAACAAATTGCGCATATTACTATAATTGCACTATATATAGCAAAATATTGATATTTTCAATATTTTAATTTTAGACCCGCCTACTCATTAATATGTATGGGATATATACAAAAACCAATTAGGACCGTCTACTAATTACTGCGGCCAATATATATATATAAAACTAATGAATGATAACGACAAGCACAATGAAGAGAATTTGATTTATTTGCAGATTTTAGATTAATATATCCACTAAAATCTGAAAATAAATCAAATTCCCTTCATTGTATATATATATATATATAAGTTAAGGTAAAATATGTAACGGCGAAAGGAGAACACCCTCATCATAATTGACCAAAATGGAGTACTGAAACTTGTTAGAAATATATTGAAACTTTCGGCTTCACCTGAAGCCTTCTTCAGCAATAGTGACAGCAGAAATTTAGCAAACAATTATATATCGCACAAAATAAGATAAATATATATATATACATGAACATCTGCGAACCAAGGACAGCAGCCAGGAAAAACGTGATGGGAAGGGGAGGGGGTGTTAAAACAGCAACAGGGAATCACAAAGCAAGATCGACCCTCCGTGATTGAAGGCGGATACTCCATTGTAGTTCCTTCTCTTACGTTCACTAGGGGTTTGAAAACCAGTGGCTAAAAATATGCATCTGATATCATTAACAGAGTGACCTGGAATATTAAAATGTTCCGCCACCGAAAAACCGGGGGAATTGTCTCAAACAGACTTCAGAATATAAATATTATTTATTAGTTATTTGAATTGAATTGCACCACGATACATTAAGTTCTCCTAATTTATAGTATTAAGTTGTTTACAGTTGAGGTCCGGGGCAGACACGACACAAGCTACATCAAGTGAACATATGCATAGGATTACCGCTTATTAATCATTAACAATCTCATGTTTTGCAAATCGGGCAAACATTTACCAAGATATTGCCATTTCCAGAATATTACATTTACCCACCATCCACTCATTAATATTCGTAAGACGCACCAAAAATCATAGGGACCATCTACTCAATATGACAAGCATATACACCAAGTTTGGCATCAATCAACCATGCCATTCACGAGAGGACACACACAGAGTCCTACTTTCATACGGCTATAGGTTCCGCCGTGGCTACGGCATCGGAGCCAAAAATTTGATAACGTACTATTTGGCACATATACCTGTGAGTTGGGAATGGGTTGGACTAGTATGTGATACTTGGTTGCCCTTGCAATATGGATCCATTTATCCACGAATTTCGAGAGGTCATACGCGTTGTTGATTTATTAATCTATCCTGTATCGATCTCAGTTTCGAGAGTGCAAAGATGTACCGACGGTCGACCAGAAATCTCGACCATGGTCCAACGTGACATCCGTAGTTTCGCCGAGCTATGCGTGGATCTGTAAAGACGTGCACGTTTGTGCTCTCAGTCGAGCAGGAGAGGAATGCCACTGTTCGTTATCAGGTGGTCAAGAGCCTACGGATGCGTCGTCGGGTCATGCTACATGAAGGGTTATTCTAGCCTGCTTAGTGTTAAAAAATTATAATAGCTGACATTTAAACACTTTCTGACGTCACTAATTATTTTAAAGGTTTTCGATCTTATAGAGGTCTTCGTTCTATATACACCATTGTATCATACATAATGCTGGCATCATAAGTGATATATTGAACGTAATGCTTCTATATCGATATATACTTATACTGTTTCAGACAGACAGACAGAGGATCACAGTTATAATTGTTAATATAAACTTGATATAATTCCATAGACGTTCGAAAATCGTTAACCCTGTTTAGTGGCCTATATAGAGGAATTGGGGACGAGATAGATTATTTAATCATTTAATTTATAGTTATCCGAATACATTTTATTTCCCAAGTTAATACGTACTTATACTGCCCAGTATACTTGATCTGTCTATCGAATACAGCTTAATCGTGTCATGTAGCGCGTGGTCATCAGTTTCAAGTTTTGTGGTACAGTGTAATATGCGTGCAATTATTGGCAACACCACTAATTATTATATCATAGTCTATAAAAAGCCGAAGTTCGCGAACATTCGTAAATCCACCTGTTGACTATATGTACCCTCATTTTTTTTTCAAGATCATTGCAGTTGATTTGATCGTAAAATTACCTGGCAAACTTACGGGGATGACGCCGTCGGGAATAAATAAATATGAATGAATAAAAATAAAACTTAGCTGTTAATTAATACATTTACTTCACTACATTCTTCGTATTTTACCTTGATTCCGGTCAGGATTTTATTTGTAGTGTATTGAAGCTATTATTTGTAGAAGCTATGGCTGTTCAAGGGTTCAAAGTCTTTATTCAAGCCCGTGATATGTTTCTGAAGGCGAAAAATCCATCGTAGTTCCTTACTCTTACGTTCACTAGGGGGTTGAAAGCCTGCAGTGGCTAATAATATGCATCTGATATTATTAACAGAGTGACCGGGATTATATTAAAATATTCCGTCACCGGAAAACCGAAGAATTTGTCTCGAACAGACTTCTTGGGGTTATTAAACCGTAAAGGAAATTTGGTGCCAGTTTCACCTACATAGTTACCATCGGGACACTTACAATATAAAATGTAAATAACGTTATTAGAATCACATGTAAGTGGTGGGCGGTTTAAGGCACGAATCACATTCGGAATATAAACAGTTTGACCAGTGGTGATCGATGTGCCGGCAAATTTGGCAACGGGGTTTACTGCATGCTCTGTTCCCTTCTGCGGAATGGGGACGTAATTTGGAGGACGTGAAAAGTGATCGGAAATTTGGGGGCTGCCTTAAAGCAAGGAGAGGGGGTTCAGTGAATACGTGGGCTAGACTCGGGTCTTCTTTCGATGTATAAGAATTTCTTAATAAGCGTTTTGAGGTTTTTAGGTCAAGCTTTGTCTCTATAATCGAGTATGATAAGATGTCATTAGTGAAAATATTAGACTCAATATATAGCCTAATATATAGGTTATAAAGTCAATATGCCTACATATTCAATAGGCTATATGTATTTTCGCTATATATTGAGTCTAATTTTGGCACTAACGGAATCTCATATAAGTATACTATTAAAGATAATGTACCGCAGATATATTTGGCATTGATTGTTCAAGTGTTATACTATTATTGTCCATGCAGATGGCTTGGTATATGGCTCTCAAGTTCATTGGAAGATTTTATAATGGCATAATACGGGCACTTAGAGGCGTAACTATGGGATTCTCTTGGGACAAATATATTGTCCAGCATAGTACCTAGACAAACAAACATATCTTGCATACTACGAATTCTAAGATTGAACGCACGGTGAACTCCTTACCAAAATATCGAGTAAGATTCGACAAACTGAAATTACCTTTAGAAATATCACAAACTCATGTTCTCCAGTTTAGATACAGTCCCTGGAGAGAATCGGTTTGACGCTCCTAGGTCAAGTGTTCAATGTAAGCAGTAGCGTAACTAGACGTCTAGGGGGCGAAGGTATTGAGAGAGGGGCGGGGGACGACACCCCTGACCCCCTCTGGTTACGCCACTGATGGTAAGGCACATAGTACTTTTGGTCGTTTTCGCTTTTGAGTTTGCTCTAAAACACGAGCATTCAGCGACTCGTGCTTACAGGTGCATGGACTAAGCTGCTGAGAGAGTATGCCGAACATCTGTCAGTCAAACCAGAATCATAATTTTCATGATAGTAAAAATGCCACGAAGGGCAAAACGTGTTCAATATTATATATATATATATATATCAAAACTGTTGTCTCTACACAAACAATACCGGTACCGTACTTCACCTATCACATTTTATGGGTTACGGTATGTAGCCGTACATATTGATAGATCATCTATCGTAATAAACGGAGAAATTTATTACCAACTATTGTAAACATTATTATTTTCCTGTTTATATTCTCAAACTTTGAGCAGCAATCATTGTTCGGCTCAGTTTGACATCTTTGGTATGACCTAGTACGGAGTTTCCCCTGAATGTGAGCGAACTGATCTATGTGATTATGTACACCACACCCTCCCCCCTACAATGGCACGGACCCATACGTTATTGCACCACCACGATCTCTGTATGGACAAGGCGCTTGCTTACCATGTCAATCTAGCATGCTTATTTTTTTTTTGTAGTATATTACCGAATTAAAAATTGAGGGCGCTATAATGTATAATGCCCTCCCGGTACTAATATACTTGATAATGTTGTATTTATAAATATAGTTTGAAC
>JAODAF010054295.1:0-18479 GCA_027574765.1 Molpadia intermedia
CCAAGATTCATATATCACTTTCTCAAGAAATTTCATTTAAATTTGTTTTCTTCTAAAGTATGCTATGTTTCAAGCTACTGGTCAAAGGTACTGAGGTCAAATTTTAAATGCATATTATTCTATCGCCGAACTTACCCCTGTCATTGTGAACATTATATCAAGAAACACAAATTAATGATGATTTTTAGATATATCTAATTTATATACCGGCCTTCGTGATGTGTAATCAAGTTTTAGAAGCAATGTAATTGTTAAGGTATTGTATTCTATATATTTAAAACGTCCATATTTCCTATTGGTGAAATGAATTTTATCCATGTATATCTATTGGCGGTATGTATAAATGGAATTACAACTTGTTTACCAGTAATACATGTGAAGAGTAATTGACCGTGTTATCGAATAGTCAGACATTTGAAAATAATGTCAAGTTTCGTCGCTGAACGGAGATATGACGGAAGTTAACGCTGCTGCATCGTTTTCTGATTCATTATTGATGGTAGAACGCGAATGGTGTTACTGTACAACAGTAAATGGATGGCACGAGTGCTGGACTGTGATAATTCGCGACGACAGTAGTGTCAGCAATGCAGTGTTAAGGTATCAGAGTAATGGTATGGTTAATAATAAATGTATATACCGTAAAATACACGAGGACGAATTATGATGATATTTATTGTTTTTGGTTTGGATGTGTATTCCCTTATAACTCTGGTCACGCTGATGTCCTTACAAAATATTTTTACTGTAAAAGTGAGAGTGCACGGATTGACCGGACCGTATATAAAAATTGTTTGTCACTGGTGTAATTGGTTATTTCACCTGGAAAAGACCGTTGCATGTGCACTTACTCGAAAAAATGACAAATGATAAATAATGTTCTACCTATAAATCATGTTTGTAGATTGTTACACAACAAACTGTTCTGAATACTATTCTAAAAAACAGGAAAACGAATCCCAACTAGACCAAACTGAAAATACAGATGAGGAATACACATCCAAAAGGGGGACTTGATCTTGTTATGTTATAATATTGTATAATGGTGTATAATGTAATGCTAAATGAAAATGATAATGAGCCGTCACTTGTTTCAAACAGATGTTATGGACGTGGCTTTGGAGGGGGTCGAACAGGCATTTTGTAGCGGCTAAAATATATTTATGCTTTTTACTAGTAAAAGAGGCTTTTAAAAAAGAATTAGTTTGATGGGGCTTGTAGGGGAGAGGGAATTGAGTTTGGGGAAAATGAGGAAGAATTGGCTTGAAATTACTTACCTTCCCTGTTCCATTTTCAACCATTTATAAGGGATATACTTCATGTAGCAGACCTTAACCCTAACAATGGGTCTTTTTGATAAGGTGAGTATTGCACATAATATTGTGCCATATTCCCAGGAGTCCCAGGAATGTTTGACAATAATGCCTAGCATTCCCTCGTCCCATTGGCTACTGCCAGAGACTCATTCCAATTGTTTCTACAATTCATTGTTCTATGGATGACCCTCTATCGATTCCTTTTAAACTAAGACAATAGTATGTGATGCTAGCACTTACCTTCCTTCCATGGTTTTTAAGTATGCTTTTCTCCTAGGTTCTACAAACCAGAGGCTGCCCTTGGAGGGTAACCTTGTGACCTTTAACTTGATTGCTACAGGAGGTAAACTGTCCTTGACATTTATAAAGCTGTCTCTGACACCGCGCAATATTGTACTAGTACTTAGCATAGTAGCTTAATAATAAGCCTAATGATATATTGCGATGCACATGCGTAACGTTAGGCTATAGTCTAAATTGGGTGAAATCAATAGTGCACGCCGATGTCCTGAAGGCCTCCTTGTTGAGGTTGACTATCTTATGCCATCCTATAATGCAGCAAATATTATTTATAGCCTATAGCTATGGCATTGTATCTCACTAATGTAATTCTCTCATATAGCCTAATTCACATAATTCCATTCGTTGCGTTTGTCATTTTCGGTATGATAGTCATCACTCAGCCATTCATTATTCTATTACACCTTATAGAGTCAATTGATGACGTTGGGGTGTTTTGCGTTGTACGTAGAATGACATATGCAGGTTCGAATCCTGCTCGTACTGAAACAGTACTTGGGTAAAAAATCTGATTCCATTTTTTATATATTCAAAAATTCTTTTCCTTGTTCATAAAGGCAAGGTGCCAGTACTTCGGTAGAATTTCTCATAGTAACGAAATAAAATCAGCAAATAAACCAAATTCCTTTCGCCGTGTGTTTGTCATTGTCGGTCACAATAGTTCTCACTCAACCATTCATTATATACATATATATATATATATATATATATATATAAAGAGAGAGAGAGAGAGAGAGAGGGGGGAGAGAGAGAGCAGGTTGTTTTTCGAGGTTTATTAGACGCATCACAATTACCATATAGTATATAACAGTATGTATTTAAAATATAAATATTTAGCGATTTGTAAACCTATATAGACAACGAATTCATCACATTAACGTTATGAATACAATACAAACAACATATAGTGAAAATTGGAATGTTAATTTTGTACTAGACGATCATTAAGCGTCTATGGTAAAATCGACCTTTTATGCGCATGCTTGACTGACGATATGTTGTGACATAAGTAGGTTGATATCTCAGAAAGCGATATGCCTATGTAAGTATAGAGTAGCATAAACGCGATCAATGCACCATGGCACAATTTGTAATTTTCCAATCAATAGGTGGAAATTTGCTTGAAGATACTGCGAGATACTAGTTAGTATTTTTATATTTTATGCTATAAATTGCTACTAACATTTTTTTGCGAGCACAGACTCATAACTCACAATGTAAACTATATTAATAATGTTGTATATACGTGTCTTAATATTAAATCATATTTTAAATTCCACATATTATATGTCCATTAGCGACATAACAACATAGAGGTGGGCATAGGGTGGCCACGTGTATCGCGGTGTCCAAGGTCCCCCAACAAAACCACGTTGTGTCTAACGCAGGACGAGTGAAGTTTACACTTTTATGAGTGTAAATCTAGTTGATCAAAACTGTTTATTTGACTCGTTCTGTCCCAATAATAGACTTAAATGTTGTAAGTGTTCTTGCCACTTCATGAATACATACGATTACATGACATTCGAAACTATAGTCGTGTTGCATGGAAAGTATCACAACAAAAAATAGATTTACACCTGTCATATTTTACATGTGATTTTCACTCAAACTGAAACCGTTAGAAACTGTCCTTTAAATTTCTGAACACAAGAACAGAGGTCAAGAATGTACCTCTAAAATACACTTTACTATGACATGAAAAACCTTACATATTATGCATTCCATATGTCTTAACCTTTAAAGACACCTCAAAATTTAACACTAACACACATTTTAAACACTATGCATTGCTGGCCAAATGAAGAAACAAAGTTAGCTAGTGGTGCGCATGCTTAGAGCAACATATACTAACTTGTCACAACATAAAATGTATCCACAAAGAAGGCAAGCAGAGGATGACTATAATATATATACATCATAGGGCTGTAGATAAAGACCTGTTCAACTAAAATGTAAGTTAAATCAGTATGCATAATATCATTTATAACTTCATCTATAACTTCATCTATTCTCGAAATATTTATTCATAACCTTATTCATAAGCATTAAAATAAGAAATATGAACCATCACTTTAAATATTCAACCTGAATTTAATATATGCAAGCAAATATCAGGTATAGACCATACACAGTAGAACAATTTTCATAATGCACTATAAATTATATTGCCAGATGTTACACAAAATCTAATAAATATGCATTTTGGATTAAGGCATAACATTATATCATGAAAATAGATATATACATCAATATGGTTTCAACACATCAATAATTCCTTAATTTTATTAATTCCATATTCACAAAGCATTGTCGACATAAGAGTACTTCACTTAAACATATAAAAGTTTCAAATGAAACCAGTTAGCTGTTGCAAAAATCTCTATGAAAGTCATACGACCTTTAAATACGTAGAGCCTATTTATCACAAACAACGTTTTGTAAACAAATTGTCAAGACTACCGTTTTATCATATCAATCGATACAAACAATCAAGGCATAGGCCTTATGTGTGTGTAGCTCTCAACTCAAATTTAAAGTAAATATGATAAGGCGCGACACATGTTGTTGACAGCATTGCAAAATAAAATCAACATATAAAAGACGTATACAAGTTATGTTTTATTATGTGGTGTATAATATTATCTTTGTATTTCTCATTGCCTATGGTGAAATAATGTCTCTTCTTTATCGTTACTGATTTGGTAAACTGCACCTAATACGTCACTGGTCCTTATAGCTTTAGCGGTTGAAGGACGTAAGACGACTGTCATGCAGACCGGATATAAAATCAATAAAGTCATGTTTTTATAATGTATTCTATTTTAAAATTTGCATTAATGACAGAATGTTCACAAACGTAAGTAGTGAAGATCAATAAAGCTTGCACTGCGTTTGGCCGAAAGGACAAAAACGATCAAATTCCATAACAATAACCTTGGAAGTCTATTTCTTCTTCCGTTTTTCCGTTTTGTTAATTTCCTGATGAGTACAAAATATTACACAGAACTATTCTCAATTTGCCATTTTCTCATTCAAAAACTACTACTTTCATTCCAATTATTGATGAGAAAGTCGAACATACGCCTGAGCTCCATAATGGAACATTCAGTTTTACTTAAGGGTGACCTATTATCTGAAACATCACTCTACGACTCTTTATATATTAGTATGATTTGAAAGCTCTTCCCTCGTTGTTGGGCTTCTTTTGCTCTTATTCAGACCTCTTTTAATACCGAATGGTTAATCTAGAATTAATTGTATTGAATTTACGTATTTTTATCAGATGGGAATAGCAACTTAAATTTGTTAGTATATTATAAATACAAGACTGAGTTTATTTAAGCAAACGTGGAACAGTTTCAAATGTTTAAACGAACCATTTGAACCAGTACGGTACGCTGATATAGTGAATTTGGTGACACTATCGCCGTTGCAAATATCTACAGAGCAACACTGGTACCATTTCGTATTGTTTCTCTTCCCTTACTGTACAAAGCAGTGTCGAGGGCGCAAAACTGAATCGACGGTCGGCCGGAAATCCACGGCATCCGTACGCTGTTGATCACGTATAGCAATCACTGGAATTTTCAGTTGGTCTGTTCGAAATTCCGGGCTACTATACTACCAGGCTGCACCCAGCGTAAACTCTGTAAAGACGCGTGTGTTTTTTGTTCTCCTTCAACAACGAAATCGGTCGAGTCAATGCAGGGAGGGTTCTAAAGAATTCAGAAAAATATATCTCACCAGTAAGATCATATGTAGTGTCTCATCTCTCTATTTAATAATTATACTTCTTATATACTACTTATTATATACACAGCAGAATATCTTACACAACAGCTTTGTGATAAGGATAAATTATTTCACATGTGGTTGCAAGCTGAAATTTTAAGGAACAATTTAAATCATAACATTCCGGCTCCGTGGAGTCTCGTCAGTCCTATAGGTTTGGAAGAAATGTAATAACCCCAATTTTCCATCGCTATTGCCTCCTCAAATAATTTCGGATTTACGCTAACCTCTTTATTCGATTTACCCAACTTGGTCGATTTGCACACTAAAAACAAGAAATAAGACAACAATGAGTTTTTCACTTGATTTTCTTTTCTACCTTTGCCTCTAGTCGAACACAGAGCCAAAGTACGTAAAAATACGACTTTTTCAAACTCGTTTCACTTTCCTCCTATATTTGCGTTTATTAGATTTGATGAAAGATGATGAAACCAGTAGTATACACGGAACACCGTTATCTACTATACCTTCTAATATATACGAAGTTTGAACTTCATTTCAAGGTGTTTATTTTTTTAACTGTTATTATATTCATCACATTTGACCGATTCTTCAAATAAAAATAATAAAATCCAAAGATTGGCGAGAAATCGATCTTATAGGTCAGTCGGAATTGCCTGTGGGACATCGTGATCGTCCATCGACAACAGAACGTCCTCAAGTCAAACTAACTATATCTGAAGGATTTGTTGTGAAACAGGATACAACCACCTATCATATAATCTGGTTTCTGGCCTATTACGCGCCTTATGTCAGATTTAATCGCACGTTACCAAATTTGGAAAGTCAATAATTGTCTAATAATGATAGTGGTTAAGTACATTTTAATTTATTATAAATTTCAAATATTGTATAATATGGTATTGAATGACCTTTGTTTAAAGATATATAATGTGTGCTGCATGTAGCAACAACCGGATAATCTAGCAAAAAACAATCCCGATAATGTAGCAAAACCTTTCCCGATAATGTAGCAACAACCGATTATGTTAGTTGAGGTTAATAGGCAGATGGATCATATAACTAAATTGCATTAATTTTATTAGTATTCATGAGTGGGTGCATGAGGCTAATAGGTTATCACCGTTGGATCAATGCCAAACATAACTTTCTTTAGATATAATACTACTATGAGCACATTGTCTTCTATTCTAAGTAACATAGACAACCCAATGTAATATTAATATGCGGGTATAAATGTTTGTTCTGTTGCCAAAAAATGAAATGCAGCGGAACCATTTATAATTTTAATCTGGTTTACCAAATACATGCGAGTTCTTTTTATCGAATATATGACTTGATCAATCAGTGCCATGTTAGCAATATCTTGTCTTCGTTGTTGCTTTAGCATCAAAAGTTGAAAGTATATCGAAGCTGTTTTTTATTGGAATTATGGAAATCCAAGGTATAGTTTCTGCTCGATATAACACCAATTTAAGTATTCATCATCTGAAGCGGGTTCTCCAGGAATTAGGATAGTTTTGGAGGTTGCAGAGTTCGTGGATGTACAGATCTAGGAATCCAGAAGGCTACTGCACGCCTTTACAATGGCAATTCAGATTACATACCCTTACGCCAGAAGGAAACGTAACATTTAATTTTGACGTTCAAGGCACTAAATACTTTGTAGTAGGGTACTTACATTAACATGTTTTTGTTTGTTATCCAGGTCATATAATTTCGTATTTGTATCAAAGTAAAGACTGACATTTCCTAATGTAATAAAGTAACCAATAAATAAAAAAGTTTACGGTGATGAAATCCAGCGCCAATATTGCTTTGGTCAATGATGATGTCCTATAACTCCAATACACGTAAGGATAAACTAACCAAATACGTTGTTTATTTATAAGTAAGCCAAATGGTAGCCTATATCAGTATTGGATATTACATTTTACACCTACTAACTACAACAATACACATTAACTGTATATACAATACTTCACACTTATGATGTCTCATCAGTATACACTAGTTCAATAAAGCAGCAATGTTTGATAATGTTAGTTAATGCCACTGATTTTTTTAAAAGATATGGGGAAATTTCCAAATTAACACATGGACCAACAAATATACCCTCTAACTAGACCTATGTACAGAAACAATAACATTCTGTGTGTAGAGCAGTTTAGACAGTGCTAAATCAGATTGACCGTTGGTCCGAAATCTTCAAATACCTTGGTCCAACTCGGTATCATTAGGATGTTTATGACGTCGCAGGGAACGCGAGACATTTTGTTATCGGCGAGCTAAAGTGCTCATGAAATGAGAAAGCATATATAAACAATATGCTGCCAACACATAAACTGAGCCCTATAAATAATCAAAAGAAGTACCGGTAGTTCTCATTTTGCTAAAATCCGACCGCTTTGAAAATATAATAAAAAACTCGGAAGCAATGTTTGGAGTTGACTGACGTCAGCAAATGGACGATTAGACAACGAAACTCGTTGGTTCGATATAGCGTTTTGCTCTAAACAAGATCAACAACCGAAAATATGTCTACTACAAATCTTCCTTCTGCTGATGTGATAGGCCTGTACTTGTTGGAATCTTTCGTTTATGGAGATGAGTTGTTTTGAACAAAACAACGACTGCTGATAGCAAATATTACGCGCTTTATTGTAATAATTCGAGCCACTTCTTGATTAAGAGCCTAACAGATCCAACAGATGAGGCGTCGTTGGTGTCTAATT
The DNA here is from genome assembly GCA_027574765.1 of Molpadia intermedia. Taxonomy (NCBI): domain Eukaryota; kingdom Metazoa; phylum Echinodermata; class Holothuroidea; order Molpadida; family Molpadiidae; genus Molpadia; species Molpadia intermedia. The sequence goes on from JAODAF010054295.1 coordinate 8,108, forward strand.
GAGGTAAATCGTCTCAATAACTAGTTTATGTAAAAAACAAAAACGTGAGTTTTGATGTCTTATGACATTTTGTTTATATAGAAGCAATCGCTGTTAACGTTTCAAGTTTATAACTTGAACTGACCATGCTCAAGTATGTATGAAAAATTACTTTAACAAGCATTCTCATTTGGGCCCCGTGTGTTTGGGGTGGAGAGATAATGAGTCATGCTTAAAATTAATTATGTCATCTTAACTCTGGTAATGCTATTTATTGCAAATCTTATGTGAACTGTGTGAATCATAATTATCTTTGTGATGTCATAAATCAGACATTAGCATAGTGAGCACCAGTATTTCCGGCATATTCATGAACATCGGCATAAGGCATATAGTATAGCTATCCGTGGTATGATGATAGATGCTGTTGAGGTTCCACACCCCTCCAAATGAGGTACCGTACTGTTCTGTTTCATCATTTCTCCCCCACCAGTCTCTATACTAAAAGTATATATAAAACACTGACTATATAGGTTGGCCAAAGTAATTTACAGCTAGTGATGCGATTTTGTTAACATATAAAAGTAACAGTCAGTTAATATTAAGGTATGATTGTATGATATGTTATAAACAATCATCTTAATAACATTATTTTACTATGTAGTATGAAGACTGTCTATGAATGTACAACATCTGTACCACATGGGTTTCCAATATTTTATACGTAGCTAATCTTTCAACCATTTTACTACTCTTAGCTAATTGTTTCACATTCCACAAATGCAGTGTTTTCTACCTTACATTAAACTATATGTGCTTGGTGAGCGTAGCCAAGGCAAACGAGCGGATTCAGCAATGACAGCTTGTCCATTACACAAGTAGTAACCACATATATAGTCTTACTCGGGTTTAGCAAAGGCTGCTTGTGTTTATCAATTTATATTAATGATGATACTGTAAGCAGACTAACATACATGGTTTGTGTCTGACATAACTTTATGAACCAAATCCCAAAATATATAATTGCACTTATACATGTACTCTTGATGAATGTTGGAACTCTTACTCGTACTCAGATCAAAGTACTCGTACTCGTGCCCAGTCGAATTATACTCGTACCTAAAATCGTACTCGGTGCAAGTACTCGTACTCAGAAAAAAAGTACTCGACTACAATACTGGCATGTAGTGTCTATAAATCGTTGAATATGTACTAGGGCTATTTCACATCTAGTTCAATCTATCTGCGACATTAACGTTTGGCGACTCAACGGACCATGGCTCAGGTTCAAGTGCATGAAACGGTACTACGCTTAACTTGACTTTAATCGCAAATTCCAAGGATATCTTTCTTCATGGAGGAGATCATCACGTACACGGACCCCCAAAAGTTTGAAGATACGTCATTTTGCCCACAAACAGAAGCGCCGTATTACAGGTACAGCATACCTACCTTGATTAGGCCTGTATCGTTGTGTTTTGTACATGCTGGTCCGAGTAAGATGATGTGTCTAAATAATTTCAAGAACATCGATATATAAAGGGTAAGGTATCAAACATTGCCTGCATCAAAACATGCGGGAACAGTATAACAAAGCGGTGAATCTGTGAAAAGACAGAACTCGATCACCCAATTGAATATAGCATGAACGCTACACGATAAGTGTTTTGTGGTGGGTATATTGTTCCTGTCATGTTATAGCGCTAAATCAGCGGATTATGGGAGAACTAGCGTCTTTCCCATTAATTGGTGACGTAGTTTCATTGGAATATTATTCGGCATCGATTTGTTAAAATTCAATGGAATGGGGATTCTAAGTGTATATGTACTGTCTAGCATATACAAGTTCATTTGTTTCAACATGAACTGCCGGTCCTTTTTATATGTTGCATAGCAGACTCTGCTTGCTTACACGTTAGGCAATTAAAAATGATGTAACTAAGGGCAATATGAAATCGAGAACGACTCAAATTCCCTCCAATCTACGAATCTGGAGGTTACGCATCATATACGATTATACATTCGTATTACTTTATACATGATAAAAATCAATAGTACCTGCAGGCACCTTATCATATATTTAAAATGTGAGGTACGTGTTTGGCACGTTAGCTTGCATCGCTGTACAATAAATTGAAACATTATAGACCTAAGCATCTAATTGCTTCCGTCTAATTGAAAACCTAGTATAAATTTCGGTTTGGGTGTCGTCTTTGTCTCTTTGGATGGGGACAGTGCCAGTGTTATAGGTAATATTCCTATCAGCGGACAGGGCTGCTTAACAGCTACAGGTACGGATATTATTTTAAAATAAAACTAAATATCCGAAAGATCGGAGAGCTGTTGGTTACATGATAGTCAGTGAAGTAAAAAGATTTTGCGCTAGAAATAAATCCTGCGTGTGCCGTGATATATCGAAATAACTTGAATTTTAGAATGCCAATCTGTCAGTAAGTGTTACATTATCCGGGAAGTATAATTGTCTTGATAAAATATATTAATTGTCTTGATAAAATATATTAATTGTCTTGATAAAATATATTAATTGTCTTGATAAAATATATTAACTTTATTATTTAACTGGCGATTGATTACGACCCATGGTTTGTCCTTGAAAGTAACAGGGCTACAAGTGTTTCATGCCATCCCTTAACCAACGTCTTTATAGTTTCCAATACATAGTATATAGTTAGGAAAATTACGATTACTATCATACAACACTAATTGCTTATTGCTAGTGAACTCACCTGTTAGAGCTAGGCTCTTCTGCTAACTGAAACATTAAGAAGACGCCTCACATCAAACCTAGCCTCAGTATTCTGATTCACAGAAAAACCGCGTCTGACTAATAAGAACACCTGTCAGAATTTAGGCACTGTATCAGCAAATAGTGAATGAAAATAACACAGATAGCACAAAGGTAGTAGAGAAAACATGAAGCTGAGACTGGCTTCAGTTTGGTAGATAATTAATTTTTTATCATTGTAGCAAATTTATTGAAGGGTTGCCAAGGATACTGCATGCAGCAGACAAAATATGAAAGGTTACTGTGTTACATAAAAATCTTCTGTGACTGAGTGTGAGGTAAACAGTTATTCCAAAATGCTGTGTGGTCGACCGTTTGGCCGAACGTTGTTGTTCTAGCACTAGCTTATATGATAGCAGAGCCTAGGTCTAGTACTACATATATTGTAGGACTTACGTTAGACATCATGATATAGCCTACTCCGTTAGGGGCCTGGCCAAACTTACTCATGGTATTTGTCACTGGGATTGGGAGATTATATATCTCACCTAACGTTTGCACGTTACATGGGACAAGTGCAATCCTTGTCTCGGCATGCAACTGAATGTCATAAAACAAACCTAAATCAGGAAGGTTGATAAGAACTTATTTTCTGTAAACATTCGTTGATTAGATCTGTAATGTTATTGCGTGTAGTACAGTGTATTATAAACTTGAAGCCAGCTGACAATCATAGCGTTACTGTTTCAACGATATAGCAGAATTGATCCCAATTGACCATGTTTTTACCTTACCATGATTTTTCTATGATAAGATAGATAAAGTTAGGATTATTAACACATGTGTGTAATCAAGAAAAGCTGTGTCATGCCATTGTATATTTTAGAACAACTATTGTTCAAGTATAATTACGCGTGCAAACGTTCACTGGGCAACAAAAGTCGTTAATTTAAAATACAGTAAGTAAATTGAATTCTAGTGTAAAAGTAAAGGTATTTTAATTAGAAACTATTACGAGAACACAACATTTATTAAGAAAATATTTTATCAGCTTTTAGATTTATAGAAAGTTATTGAAAATCCTTAAGTTGTGCAAAACCACACCATACGTTTGTAGAGTTGCGTAATGCGGAGGCCTTTGCAGTTTCAACAGCCACAACGAACTGTGTAGTAAACGTAGGTCTTTACTGAAAATAGCGAAATATGAATAATCCAAACAACTTCCAAAATCGTCGCAAATAATCAATTGTGTCGCTATGTCGCCTGAACTTAAAATTTGGTCAGTCCAAGATTCAGATTTTTCAAATTTGGGAGAATATTTTCGTCATATAATCAAAATATTTACATAAACTCAAATTTTTACAATCAACAGCAACATTTGTCGTAGAATATTCAAAATTTAATCGGATTTGGTAGAACATAGTTGATTTAATGATCGAACTTCTTTGTGTGCTCGAATTATGTCGGGCCTTAATTTGGGGAACATTTTGGGTTCCGATGTCGAAGGTAGCATCGGAACCTATGCAGTCTAGTTTACGTGTGTGCATGCGATTGTATGCGCGTAGTGCTTGAGTAGTCTTACAAGTACCTAGACAAAAAAGTCCTCGGAAGGAAATACAATGGGAACACAATGTCGTCAAAATGAATGCATTAGAGAGTTGTTTTTGTTGTCAAGGATAGGGTATGAGAACCTAAACATAAAGCATATTCAATAGAGTCCTCCGACTGTATGTGTGTATGTATGTGTACACTCTTAAAGTCAGAGAGTGAGAATTACTCCAATGGAGTCCCCCCAGTGATTACTACCAATAAAAGAGCGAGTGATCACTGGGCTCACTTTTTGGAATTTAGAATGTATATTATGTACAGTATCTTCACATCCATACGTTGGGTTAGCTTCATAATTGGTATGATTGTGTTAGTAGTCCCTATTGGGACATAATATTTATTCGCTAAAGGGCTTGTTAACATGATACCTCAAGGTATCAGGGTGATGGATTGTTACCATAGTTGGCATATATATTGTTTCTTGTTTGTGGTAACCATGTCATGAATGCTAATGAGTAGCCGGGTTTAACGCACAGTTATTAAAACAACAATATAGTTTCAATCATATGTTGGATTAGCTTCTTAGTAAGTACATGCTTATGTGTTTAACATATCATTAATATTCATGAGTGGGTGGGGCTTACTTTTTAGTCACTGAAAAACTTGTTAACACGATAACCTATATGGTTTGTGGTAAGCATATAATGGAACGTAATGAAATATACATGGATGTTGCAAGCTTGTAAACCAAACCATTTGGTTTGCGGGCAGCTGTCATATATTGAACATTGTTGAATATTGAACATTGTTTTATGCATTTACCTCATATAACTCAATAGGTAGGGCTTAACGTCAATTCCAAATAAATGTCTCTGCTAAGTTTGGCCATAAGCATCGGCGTCATCGGAGTCATCAAACGTTTTCGTTTTCTGGTTTAAACTTAGTGTATTAGTTGTGGATGGCCATAATATTTGATTACATTTGCTCGAAAAGAACATTAATTATACTTAATAATGATGAAATGAATACAGCTCAGATTACGTTAATGATTAAAATGTCAACGTGTCGTGTAAATAACGATGTTGTCGTGGTGTACATATTACTCCTTTACTGCACCAGGCAGTTTCGAGGGAGCAAAACTGCATCGACAGTCGACCGGAAACCATCTGGTCCGACGCGGCATCCATGATAGCAATCAATGGAATTTCTTCTCGGCGTAATCTGTCAAATTTGGTTAATTAATCGAGAGTTGCTTCATCCATTGATGAAATAAATTACGGTCAATAAATGATTTTATTTAGCCAACTAATATCCATATAGACCTCAGTTAGTGACTACGTACCAGTGTTTGAAGAACTTAGTTAGCAAAGCGACAAAGAAGAAACCTGCGGCTCACATGGACGATTAAAAAGAATAATTCGTGTGGGGCCAAAATAATTGAGCATTCGCATCTACATTCAATAAGTATTTATAGCTTTATATTAACGTATATAATACCTAACCAATAATTTAAACACAAACACTTATAAATCAAGAGGACTGAAAATGCGTCCAGGTATCTACTCGCAGTTTCGACGACACGTGGACATTGTAAAGACCCGTGTGTCTTCTGCTCAGCTTCGTCGACTGAAACGGTCGAACCGGTATAATAAGGTCGAAGACTAACGAAGAGACAACACAATATGCTTCATGTGATTTTGTTTTTATTTCTTTTTTAATATAAAAACTGGTAATTGATAAGCCATGAATCAATCACGGTGAATTTGTGAGGTGCATAAATTTAAATCAATATTATAGTAATGTACAGCTATTTATATAACTTTCAAAAAATATCATCATTATAACTCTCTCAACGTAATTGCTCTCACGTAATTGCCAACATAAACCTTCTTATATCATATTTGTTTACAATGATGCACATATTTAACCAATCCGGCAGCACACACTGAATCGATATAGGCCTATTAGTGTCCACGGTAATAATTGCACGTAATTTCTTGTTAGTTGGTGAAATTGGATTACTCTCCCGTTAAAACGTATCACGCATTGTATTAACATTAGTTAAGGCAACGAAGTTACACAGACTATTCTCGTATTTAATAACATTATTTGAATTATAAAGCAGATAAGTAGAAATTAATATTCTCTTTCTTTTCAGAAATTCAATATGAAATGGTCCCTAATAAAAACCAGCTGGCCACTTAATGTCACATCCTAAGCCTAATGTAAACTAATTATAAACAAAATAACATGAATGGGGCCCATAAATAACTACGTTGGTCCCGTACCATTCATTATCAAACTTAACCGAGCGGTAGAAAGACTTTCAGCATCAAGCAATAATCTGTCAAGTTGGTTAATTTATCGATAATCTACAATGATTTTAATTAGCCAACTAATGTCCAATAACTCCAGTTAGTGACTACCAGTGTTTGACAAACTTAGTTAGAAAAGCGACAAAGAACAAAACTGCGGCTCACATGGACCATCAAAAAGAGCAGTTCGTGTAGAACCAGAATATTTAGGCATTTGCACTTACATTTATTACCTATTTGTAGCTTTATATTATTTAGCGTATATAATACGTAATCAAAATATATGTTACAAAACAAACACGGATAAATAAAGAGGACTGAAAATGGCCAGCCATACATAATGTATCTTTGTAACTGACAACAAAATGCAAACGGTTCCAAATTTAATTTGTCTGTCAGTGATAATTAACAATGATAACAGCTGCTTATAACTTAACATAAAAAAACTGTACCCATTGCATCTAATTAACTTTGATATTACATCAATAGATACACCAAACACACGAAATTAGGTTTTGTTTACTTGGAGCAGCACAGCTGCAACACTGTGCATAATTTAGATCAGCGGTTCTTAACCTGGGGGTCGTGACCATTGGGGTTCGTCTGGGGGTTGCCGGGGGTCATGAAGGTGTTGACAGGGTAGCAAAAACTAGTTTACAAATACACTTCAATTACATTGTTTTATGTACTATTTCTTCTATTGCGTGTGTGGAGGTCTGGTACCTCGCTTTACACATAAAAATCCATCGTAATTTCGAACATGAAGATTATGTCTGGTGAAACTTTGCCAAATTGGTTCGTATTTCATATTTTCAGACAATTACACCTCTACAATTGCAAGCAGACCGCATTTCTCAATTTCTTTCGGAGGGCACGGTACTGACCAAGAATGGTCGTGGAGCCAGAAAAGTTAAGAACCGCTAATTTAGATAAAATATAGCAAATGTATCTTATAGTAATATTATTCCAGCTAAATCTATCAGAACTCTCTGCAAAACGACCTAAATAACGTAACCATGAGACGTGAAGAGTATAAGTAAACCACACAATAACCAGAGGACTAAAATGTGTGCATATGGTGCGTAGATACATGATCTATTAACACAGTGTTTCTTGGAATTACTCCGCATTATATATTAACACATTGTTACTTAGAATTACTATACATGCTCTATTAACACAGTGTTACTTGGATTTATTCCACATGATTTATTAACACAGTGTTACTTGCATGGAATTACTCCACGTGATATATTAACACAGTGTTACTTGGAATTACTCCGCAAGTCCGCATGATATATTAACACAGTGTTACTTGGAATTACTCCGCATGATCTATTAACACAGTGTTTCTTAGAAGTACTCCACATGATCTATTAACACGGTGTTACTTGGAATTACTCCACGTGATATATTAACACATTGTTACTTGGAATTACTCCACATGTTATATTAACACAGTGTTACTTAGAAGTACTCCACATGATATATTCACACAGTGTTATTTGGAATTACTTCCGCATGATATATTAGCACAGTGTTACTTAGAAGTACTCCACATGATCTATTAACACTTTGTTACTTGGAATTACTCCACATGTTATATTAACACAGTGTTACTTAGAAGTACTCCACATGATCTATTAACACAGTGTTACTTAGAATTACTCTACATAATCTGTTAACACATTGTTACTTGGAATTACTCCACAGTTTACTTACACATGCTTGTGTTAGCAGGGGCACCATCTTATCTAGGGGGCACCAACTCCATATATATATCCATGTATTAATGGGCGTAATGTGTCTCTATATATTTTATAACATGTTTTGTGGGGGACATGTGTCGCTTTTATCCTGTGGACACACCACTGCGCATAGGCTATATATCATGACAATCACAAACCATATGGTTATCTTGGTATTGTCTCTAATGGTCAATGTAAACAAATATAGCCATACGTGTTACAGCGGCTGAGTGGTTGAGAGGATCCATGAAGGTACAAACCCATTGGCTGTGTACATGCAATACGAAACAGACGACATTGCTGTAGAATTGCGGGACGGCGATAATATAATCGAATGTCCAGTGTACCAGTGTTTAAGTTACATGTCAGAAAAATGGTGGTGACGATATTTATGATATATGTTAACACAAATAGAAGGTTCGTAAATACATACTTTTGTATCCGGATTATATCATACCAAATCCAATCATATTAAATATGGGAAGCCACACGAGTATGGAACGATTTAATACCATTACTGACTAGTAGGTGGTTTATTTAACGTGAATCCAGTTGTCTGCGAAAAATAACGTGCAGTTTAGTAACAATTGAATTGAAGTAAGCACATGCCAAGCCACGTGTGAAATGATAGAATGACGCTCAACCTGTAATTTGATGGATATTTATCATGCATGATTGAAACGCTAAATTGTATGACGCAGTACTGTACTAGAACATAACGACGAATGTGTACTGGGATATTGAATTTAAGTTATGAATGAATTTGAACCGTATTGTCCTCTAGTTTTGAAGAAGGGGATGTTCTAATTCTTTACGGTCCTTGAGGAAGTGTTCGAGACAAGCAGAGAATATTGCTCACGTCATTCAAATGAGTCCAATGTCAAAGTTTGCACATTAACTAGGTATGACATTTGATTTTATTAAAGGTCACAAATGTCGTCTTAATTTTATTGAGAGGCGTACACTTAAATATATATCATATGTATATATGTGCTGTATTGTGTAATGTACTTGTTTGCACATAACATATACATGCAATGGTAATAGCAAGTGCGAGTATTCGCGAGTAAAGTGTCATCACAAAGTACTGTATTTAGGCCTACCATATAGCGAAATTGAGACGATATTTCACATTTAAGCATGGTATCGTAAAAATATGTATATATCTCACAAATGAAACAGTCAATAATGTCTAGTCGAGTATATAAATAATATCTGATATACATATAAATATGGAATCCTCAATATTGGACGATAAAGTTACGAAACATATTGTTTGAGCATGGCCTACCACAAACACCAAATACCAAATATGTATAAAAACCAACATTTGGGTCCAAACCCATTATATTAGTTTGATGTTTAAATATCGATCCATCACAGATGGCTTAAAATGCCAAAATTATAGATACATTTTATGTAACTTATGCTATAGTATACGTTCTCAAATAACACATTTGATTCACTTCTGAGCCGAATCCAATTGCATTGCGACTATAGATCACTGACATATAGCAAGAACTATTACCGGTACCATGTCAATCCAAAAAAAATAGACTACCATCAAGCCTATGAGATAAAATCATTTATGTGTAATGAGGCGAAGACGTTTCAGTCAACCACTTGTTATATATAGTGAATATTCAATGTGTTTACTGAACCATGAATGCCACTGGAGCGATATAATCAGGCGGCAATTGCATCAGCAAGTTGCAACGTCCTAAAATGTGATCAAAAATCGTTAAAGGCATCATAAAATTAGTCTAGGATATTAAATTTTAACAGGTCCCACGTGAGTATAAATATTCTGTCGCATTTTAATAGTAACAGGTCTACCCATGATAAACCTACTCTATACAAATTATACACAATTGGCTAGTTCTTAAAGAAACTTTTTGTACGACAGTACATGAACGCGAAACGCAAACATGGTCTATAGGGCCAGCATTAAGGGAGCACACCACCATTGACTTACACACTAAATTCGTTATTTCAAATGGCGGAAACAGGATGGTAGAAGTTCACAGATTGTTCAT
>JAODAF010054296.1:0-11532 GCA_027574765.1 Molpadia intermedia
TGGAAGACCGACCACTATCACCATGGCCAAATTTGTCCCATCATTTTTGTAGATTGCAAAATTGCAGCCAATATATGACATCTGATTTCTATTATCTATTTATATACTATCTATCTATTTATTACAGTTAAGAAATACTCCTATGGCCGACAGCATTTAGATGACGACGATGATGATGATGATGGTGATCATGGAGCTAGTGGGTATGCCGCATTCTGGGCCAATCAGGGTTCAGGTCTCGGTGCGGGCTTTACGGGATACGGTTAGTTTAGATATACATTCTTATATTTTCTACCAGCTCTGTTTATGTTCCAGTGTGATTATCATTATTTAAGCAGTCAAGAATGGTCTTTGTGATGTGTCACTTGATCAAGTCTGTGCTTGACCCCTGACCTCTAGTCAACAGCTGATCATGTACTGCATGTACTACACTCCCTATGTACAAGCTGTTATGTAATATTCAATACAAGTCTTTCATAAGTTGCAAAGAGTTAATTGCTAGGTATACCCAAGACGTTTGGAGGAGTATATTATTAGCTATGGTCACGGTGTGAATATATATTGTGGGTTCAACCGAGCTGGGGATGATTCGCCCATTTTCATAATTAATAAGCCTTAGTAATAGTTAAATCTTCCCGTACTATTTCAGTCCATACAGGAGAGAACACACACATCTTTACAGACTCACACACAGCTTAAAAAAGTAGTAAGGTTTTTCGAGTATGGTACCTATGTAAATTTGGAATGGCAATGGTGTACTTAATGCAAGTTCAGTGTATATCGGCTAAACCTTCCTATCAAAGTTTAATGATACAGATCTGGCACCCCCACTTTCCCCCACCCACACATTCCCATCCACATTTACACTGGTAAAACATGTCCTGGGATCATATCTTTGTGATTCTTTCTGATGTACAGGTGGTGGTAACTATGACAACGACGACGATGATGAAGACGATGATTCTGATGACGACGATGATGATGAGGACAGCAGCGAAAAGGAGGAGGGGGACCTCTCTACCCCATTTAGTGGAATGAAATTAGACCCTGTTTACTCCAATAGTTGATGATATATTTTACTTAGTACCTATGGCTTCTTCTTAGTATAAACAATGTAAGTGGTGGGCGCTATTCATAACAGGTTTATAACAGTTATATAACGAGGACAACAGTGGAAAGGAGGGGAACCTCACTGTTCCATTTGGTGGACTGAAGTTAGACCCTGTTTATTCAATAATTAATGATAACTTTTAGTTGTTAGAACCTCTGGCTAAAGGCTGGGTGCTATTAAAAATAACTTTTACTTAGGTGACCTATTTACTGTATTTTAAGAACTTATCTTATGTGTACCCATTCCTGGCACCCCTGATATAATGCGAGACACCCATTTGTGGATTAAAGTATTTTCTTAGAGAATGCTTACAGGCATTAAATCTGATGTTAGGTCAACAAATCTCTACTGATATTATCAGTGTGTCTCAATTAGATGAAACATCAGTCAGTCCCACGAGTACCATGATTTGTTGGTTATGGACCTTTCTATGTGGATCTGGAGGGCATTGGACAGGTTACCATGGTTGCATAATCAGCATGGCTGAAGGGCGATTCATATGGACCCATTACAGGCAGCACTCTGTGGTGAGGGTCAGTTTATCAAGAAATGCATTTTTATGATTTTCTAATCAGCATGAATCCAGGGGCCCATTTTGAGCACAACTTGACAGTTTTCTGTCATGTCAGATTTCTGTGACCTAATCAACATGTGTCAAGTGTTGTACCCATTAATGTTGTAGCAGTTGCAGGGAGAAACTTACAAGATGACCCAGAGGGCATTTCCATTATGTCTAAGTCATTAGTGGTGATAGGAATGGTTCCCTTTTGGGCATATCAGCTGGAGTGCATTGTATGCTTCTTATTTAGGTTATAGAAGCCCCGTCGTGTATTTTTCAATTGAAATTCAGGAAGTTACACATTTGGCTGAACTGGTTATGGTAAAATTCCACCTAGAAAGTGCTACCTGTGATCTCCAATTCAATAAATCCAACATTCAGTTGCAGGAGCTGTTACTATTATGGCTTGTATACAATGCACCAGTAAAACAATGACACACAAAGTGTCAATGTGTTATAGAAAACTAAAGAACTGTAGGTAGCCCAGAATAAATCTAGTAGTTATCTTTTTAGCATGGCCCTCAAAACCCATCACCTTTCAGCATTGTGTTTGTTGGATGTTTCCAATAGCGGGTTTTCTAAGAATTTATTATACATTTAAATTACAAATGTCACTAGAATGTGATTCTTCTGGTTTAGGAATCCACGAATGTTCATAAACTACACTGTCCATGGTTCAACAATTACTTTATAAGCCTTCTTTGTGTAGATGCTTAATATGCAGCAGGCATAAATAAGTGCAGTGGTGGAGCTAGAGGTCTGAGCCAGGGGGGCCAGTAGAGTTCAGGGGCGCAATTCCAAGAAAATAGCCCCAAAGAACACAAAAAATTGGCCAAAAGGGCACCAAAATTGCTACATTTTCATGCCAGGGGTGGCATTTGGCCCCCCTGGGTCAATGGTAGCTCCGCCACTGAAAAAGTGGTCCACTCATGGGATAGCTGTTACACCTCCCCTCAATCCTTTATTTTTTCAAAGGTGGAGAAGGCTTGAAGCATTCATACTACTATTTGATAGTCCACTAAATGAGGTTGACATCAGAACTTTAGCCAAATGCAAGTCTAGTTTTTGGATCCTTTGCTGAAAATCTATGTAGTCTACTACAGGTGTATGTATGTGTGTGATGCTCTGGATTTTAAATACCAGGACTACATACATTACCTCATTATTTTGGCACTTGATGCATACGTTAGGTTTAGCCCCTGGTAAGCATAAGAGAATACATTTCGGATTGTGGTGAAATGTGGAAAGGCATGCCGATACGCTTAGTAGCGATGGAAATGTCACCAGTTTACTAACTGTGAACCGAAACATACAAATTGGCAGATTTTGGTGGTGCTCATCTCATGAATATTAATGATGTTACAGTGTCAAATATTAAAATCTTGTCCATAACTATGTAACCAATTGCACGTCACGATACACAAGTCGTGAAATGGTACAATATGGGGGAGTGACTGACACAATATTAAGATACTGATATTTCATCAGCGACCACAAATTTGACTACGAATTTAACGTTTTGCATCATATTTTCCCCATCAATTTTTTGGATTTGCCTCACCAGACGGGCAGATCGAGGAGGGGGAAGTTAATGGGAACCATGGCCAAGCCAATTGGGGTAAGAGAAAGACACAGAACATGGCCCTCCAATTTGTGATCCACATAATTAAATTTCTAATAAATTTATGTAATAAATAAATGTAAAAGATGAAGAATGACCAACTGCTTTATTTTGTACTTTTATTTTTCTACTAAATCCAAATTTTATGTTATAAACTTTACTTTGTACAATGATAAGCAAAAGGGCATGAATATCTTCATGCAAGAAATAAATTCAGACATGTATAGGTAGGTATCTCACACAGACATACAGAACGACAAGATTCAGAACACTTTTGATGTATATTTGAGAAGCTTAGACATCACCCAAGACTAAGGACAAAAAAAAAGGATAAAGAAAAAACCTGGAAAGGTTAGCTATTAAGCAAACAAAGTTTTGGTACTTATATTACTTCAGTTTCATCCTGGAGCAAAGGACTTTTGTGAGTAATATTGTGATTATTTTCAATGGAATTTATATCATTTATTTTTAGGTTTTTGATCTTTCCCATGATCCATTCACTGCTCTTTTTTTTGGAGGGGGTGGGGGAGAGGAGGGGGTTATAGAGAGCACTTGACAGTCTGCCTTACCCTTCAATCCCTGCTACATGGCTATAACCACTGTTATAGTATTTTGCTATTTACTAGCAAACTGTTGATACTTCATTAGATAACCCCTCTTTATAATTAAACACATGAATACTAAAATACTCTATTCTATTTCTTTGGCTTTCATGATTATTAACAGAAGAACTTGAAAATGAATAACAGAAGTAAAGATTGGAAGCAGATTCTACTTAAAACTGTACAGCTTACTTCAACAACGACGCATATCTTAAACCGGCTACTTTCAAATATCAATATAAATCATATTATTGATTTATGATATCCACAAAGGCACATCTCATAGCCATATTCCTTCATCCATTCATATCTTGTCTTCACATGAAAGCGACACAATAAACAACATGTATGCAACAATTTTTAGCCGTTTTAAGATCAGCAGTAGATACGTTGTTCGCTAATAGTTACCTTGCAACTGTACAATATTTTGAAACAACAATTTAATAATAATATGCAATTTACCTGTCCTATATTGCAAGGACTTTAATAGTATATATCATATCTTGATAAAAATGTCTTTACATGGATGTGATATAAACAACATATGTGATTACTACCTTTTAACCTCAACTAGCCATTTGAAGATTTGCATTAAATGTTCTCTTTGTTACCATGCTAGGAAACATTTTTAAAACTAAAACATCTAAACCAAATTTAATAATATATGCATTCTCTTGCAACATCCCTGAGTCCTGTACGAGGATGTAGTATAAACCAGATTATACAATTCAAATGAAACATGGGGGGGTCAATACCACCTCTACTCAATATTAACAAGAGAAAATGTTCACCTTACCTACCCCAGACCATTTCCCATGGATATAAACAACATACCAGCTGGGTTGCATTTAAACATCTTCATAACTTGGTCTCTTAGTTACAGTGTAAATAATCACATTTAGTATTTAATTTTTTTCCATTTTACAATCTCTGTTTACTAAGTCAAAGTTGAGATAATTGAAATAGAACATGAATTTGAAACAGATGGAGATCCGGATATTCAAAATATAATAATTATACTATTTATGAACTATCAGCTAAAAATTGGCCGTTGTGTTTATCTACATAATGCTAAAAATACCAAGACATAGCACTAGTATCTGACATGAAGAAAGTTTGAACAAACCCAGTATTTTTATTTACTGTGTTGAAAGTATTCAAATGGAATGCCTCACCTGACTGACAGAGGGTAAAATTAATATGATGTTATTTACACGAGTAACAAAGAAGTGACATAACTTTAAGTCACTTACCTCTTCTACAATATAATAAGTTTCAACGGTATCACTGTCTGAAATATCATACTTACTACATACCAAACTAGATATTAATACATATTCCCCTCCCCCATCTCACCATTTCTTTCTTGTCACATAGCTGCTGAAAGTACATTGCTACATTTCATACACTAATTAGAATGTTTACAATAAAACAAACCATGTTAAACATTACTGCTATTGTTCATATTCAATATATTTTCATTTCAATTTATTTTGTTGCTTTCCAGTAACGAGATTCAGAAAAAAAGTTCCTATACAGTACAGTCACACCCCTATAACTGTGTTCATCATATGTATGTCCACGTATAGGGTGTTTGAACATCTTTGATGATTGACAGGTTTGTACCAGTGCAAAGAGATATCACCCAATATTTTATAACTTTATATATAACAAAAGTCATTAAATACAAACATTGGCTTCAATAAACAAATCTTCACTCTTTTAAACATAATTACCATATTTCATTTTGACCTAATTAAAGATGTGGCCAATATCTATATATTCCTTTAATTAGCTAAAATGTAGGAAAATATCTTGTAAAGCTAAGAAGCATATCCAGATGTTGCCAAGAAACTTAATGCATCCAACTATGCCCAAGTTAGCTACACTATAGGGAAAGATAAACACAGTCACCTTAAACTAAGAAATTCAACTACCAAAGTATGTATTGAAGGAAATACTAGCTAGACAGCCAGAGGTATAATAGGTACAAGGTATGAGATACATGAATATTCATGAAATGAGGTCATGTGACTTAAACAGTACTAATATGTCAGCCTCGCTGTATGAGGGAAGAGGCTGCCAAACAAAGAAAATACAAATTGTTTCAAGAACTTGAATTCATTGATCTAATTAACATAAAAACAACACTTGCTTAATGAACTGCTGTCTTTCTTTAGGTCTTGGTTTTGGTTTTTCTTTAAATTAAGGAATCACAACATGATCAGTGTAATGGTTACAAGACAGTATAAAACTTAACAGTATGTGTGTATGCATTAATATGAAACAAAACTTAACACATCTTTGATAAAACATGACATATATGTTATCTCAACCCCCTCTGCAATATTATTAACAATGAGAAAGGAAGCATGGAATTGACTTTAAGGTTGTCAGTATCTTTGAGACAATATGTTCTTCCTTTATAAGAGGTACTTCAGGAATAAAAAGTTATTTTACCTAATAGACAGACAGATGAATATAAATTTAGCAATCATGAAACTGAATGGGTATTTGTATGAGCACGTCAACATGCAGGAAGGACCCTAGATTATTATATTCATATATGATATGATATATAATTGATAGATGGTGCTATCTTTTGGAATTAGAATGATGTGGTAACTTGATTCAGGTAAACCTGTTATGAATTTGATCCTAGGTGCTTGATCAAACTTTGGTGACTTTATATGGGTAATGAGGACTCCCCATTACATAACAGGTACAGTATCATCATTGATCAACGGAAAGCTATCGCACACCCTGTACCATATGTACATTAGAACTGTTTTATCAAGACCTACTTGATCTGAATCCTCCTTTATCCAATACGCTACTCTATGGCATATAAATGCCAGTCTAACCATAACTTCTTGGCAACCAGTGCACACCACCTTACTGTTCGTTGTTATTTCATCTAAAGGTGATATCTACAATATAAATAGAGGTGTGTCATAAAGCACTTACATTTTTTATAGTGTCGCACATGCACAGAAGCAATTCTTTTAAACAACAATTAAAGATTGTATCACAAAATAGTTGAATTCTTCATTTTCACACATTTTTGTTTAGAGTAAGAATGGCATAGAGAAGTAACTGTGACAGCCTTTACCAAGGGCCAGGAAAATGACAAATCTAACCAAATGCCATTCGATTGGTCGGGCTGAATCAAAACATATCAACGTACATTAGTTTATGCTTCACACAGGTGTTGGTTCTTAGGTGTGAGAAAACCAATTAATCTGTTTTCCTTTGGAGCTAAGCACTTTACTCAGTCAAGATTTTCAGAACAATCTGATTGGTCCAACATGGGAAGTATCTTTTCGGAGACTTGCATGGTACTTGAAGCTTCTCTAAGACATAACCATTACCTGAAGAAGAAAAATAATTAAGATAAATCAACAGTGGAACTTTATGGTGCCAACTGGCACTCAAACCCAGGACCTCCTGCTCAGTACCTGTATATTGAACTGCACTATTAGCCGCTGTTGGACCCAGACCGGCATATCAGCATGGTTTTCACTATTAGCCGCTCCTGGACCAGACCGGCATATCAGCCATGGTGTAGTAGCTGCACTATTAGCCGCTGCTGGACCCAGACTGGCATATCAGCATGGTTTTCACTATTAGCCGCTCCTGGACCAGACCGGCATATGAGCCATGGTGTAGTAGCTGCACTATTAGCCGCTACTGGACCCAGACCGGCATATCAGCATGGGTTTCACTATTAGCCGCTCCTGGACCAGACCGGCATATCAGCCATGGTGTAATAGCAGAACTATGAGCCGTTGCTACACCCAGAGCAGTAGAACTATGAGCCACTGCTAGACTGAATATTGGATATATATAGGATTGCAATAAAAGACTAAAATTGCTTTTACTGTCTAACAGTAACTTTACATCAGCTTCATATGTGAATCAACCTGAAGTAGTTTATTTTATTTAGAGCAGAACCACAAAGTAGAAGGCATAAATGATGTGACCCTAGATGCCCTAGGGGGTTGGATCAGAACATAAGAAAGCTAATTAAAAACTTACCATCTACTGGCAAGGCCAGTACATACTCAGTGTGAGTTGTACCCTACCATCGATGTCTTCTCTGATTTGATGTCAAAGGAGGATACCTGCTTATCAAGCTTCTTAGAGTCATTACTTTGGAATGTATCTGAAAAAATATTTTAAAAATAAGCTTGCATAAAAATAGACATATTCCCAATGTTACATTTCTAACACTAGAACACTTCAGGATCCCATTTTCTTTATTTAGAAAAGCCAACAAAATAGAATATATATTACTCTCTCATTCTCAAATATGCTCAGTGTACCAATGTTATGTATTTCACATATACCTGCTCAGCATAATAAGAGTTAAGTGGATATGAAAAATGTTACAAAACAATTAATCCTGATAATTTTTTGTTATTAATTCAACAATACAAAATAATACAGAGACATAACCATTTTTAAATTTGGATGTTATTTATCGTAATCGTAACGATGGAGTGATACCACAAAATAAACACACAAACTTTAATAAATAAGGTTTTTAAGTGATCCTCTAATATTCTACCAACAGAAATGCTTCTTGTATATTTAATTTTTGGCCTGACATGATGATGTTAATACAGCTTTTCTACTTCGAAGTTGCTAACTAAGTCTGAATTATTTTA
This sequence comes from Molpadia intermedia, assembly GCA_027574765.1. Classification (NCBI taxonomy): domain Eukaryota; kingdom Metazoa; phylum Echinodermata; class Holothuroidea; order Molpadida; family Molpadiidae; genus Molpadia; species Molpadia intermedia. Next base: position 8,564 of record JAODAF010054296.1, read on the forward strand.
CCATCTTGTCATTATAAAAATACCACAGCCCAACTATTGTGTCTATTTAAGCATTAACTATGGAGAAATAGACTTTAGATGTTTCACATCATATATTAGCAAGGTTTTCCGAAACCCAGAAACCCCAATTCAAAGCCAAAATTTGGCAGGTCCATTACACTTGGTTTTCTATAAAGTAAATGTTTATAACATTATCACAGTATTTTGGGTCAGTTTCATCATGCATTGAAGGTTCAAACCAAACTCAATAAAAAGTATTATAATTATCATTATCACAGTGGTATATACTGCTATACTTGTCCATAGAATGATGATATTTACTCACCGTTGTTAACCCTAGCAGTGTCACCATTGATCTTGGTTACTGCCTCTGTGCTTGACGGTGGAGCGTCACTGTTCTCAACCATGTTTGTGCTATCGGCTCCTATCTGTTCAGCCAGTCGCCTCCTTGCTTTCTTTTCTTTCTTCAATCTCTTCAAAAGTATTGCTGTCAAGACAAGAATCAAGATAGAAGAGAAAAATAACAAAAGAAGTTTACGAAGAGTTATAGTTAAACCTCACTCCTAAATGTGGCCATCTGAGCACCTTGATAACCTGAAATTCTGTTAAAATTTTTTATTATAGTTGGTCACAAATCCTTTGCAAGTAAAGCACTGGTCATATGAACATATTTGGTATGTTTAACATGGACTGTTATTCAATTATAGATCTGCTATAACAGTAAGCTGGGGTATCCTAGTTGTCATGGAAACCAGCAGCAAATAAACTTCGCATTCGGAGTTTGGAAAATTTGTTTGCTTAATATTTGACCTCTCATAAACACCAACTTTTGCATTCACAGTTCACCAATTATGGTATGATGATCACGAAAACAACAATGTTTAGTTTGTATCCATGTAGTTTTTACAAGTTTTTACAGATATATAGAATAAGAGAATACTCCACAGGTTTCACTTTAGGCCTAGTGTTATAGTACACACATGATAGGCTACATTGACAGTCTAGTTTCTGCAAACTTTGTTGTATTAACATATAAACATTGTTAAAACCACCTCTAGTGCAATCTGATGTTTTACCAATATTTGTAATGGAATACAGATTACTAGTCTAATCAATCTACTGATCAAACTGCCATATGTGCACCACAAGAGGAAAATCTAAGGAATATTTAAGCAAGCTGATTGGTTGTCTATGTCCAACTAGCAATACTGTTACCAGAACAACTATTAGACAATCCTGGATGACCCTAGTACACAGAGCCTTTGAGTATGCATGCGATAATTCACATTTGTGGAAAACACAAAACTGTATGAAAAAGAACCACAGTAGACCAATATGCTACCATAGTAGACCTATGATATTACTATTGTAATTCCACAGTAGACCTATGATATTACTCTGCTACTACTATAGTAATACAACAGTAGACCTATGGTATTACTATAGGTCACTACTATTGTTATACCACTGCATGGTTGTATACATTTTTGTTTAGATTCTTTGTGACTACAAACTTATATTCACTCACAGTGCAATTAAAATAGGTTTTGTGACAGGTTTGATGCAATGCATGCCTTGTGGGATATATGCCGCTTTCCAACCATTGCTTCACATTTTTCAAACTTTACCACTTGTGAAAAGTGAGTGACAAGTTTATTTAAATGTAAAGAAGACCTCTCCCCTCTTCAAAGATAGGGGTGGGTAAACTCAGTTGATGTTCATGTGTAGGTGCTGTAAAACTAAACCCACCCGGTCTATACATTTCCCTCTAAGCTCTAAGATTTGCCAATAATATACCTTTCAAAAACAAATGCTTAATAAATTCTTCAAAATCACACCATCTGATGGCTATTACGGACACAGAGGGCCACAAATAATACTTGCTGGAGTGTTTTAATGTTCCTGATGTCAGACAACATCCATCAATCATGTTACGGGACTGTTGAAGAACATGACCTATGACCTCAAGATTTGCTAAACTAAACAAAAGAATCTCAAATGATCCTGTTTGTGGCTTTACATTTCTCTTTAGCAATATACTTTAAAAGTTTTACAAAATAGTTTGGTTGAAGACTTGGCATGCATAACCCACAAAATAAGTTAATTACCAAAGTAACAATTACAACTTTTGGAAAGGTTCTGTGTTGGCTAATTTAAAGGGTTTTATTTATATGCGAATTTAATGCATTGTTTTAGTTTGTACATATCTTAAAAGATGAACCTACCTATTGATTTGGCATTGTCTGTACAACCTCCAATATCTATCATGAACACATTGAACAACAAACATCATAATACAATGTTACTGTTCATTGCCTTGGTTTCAACTTATCTTCACAAAGGACTCTAAGCCCAAAATTACTTTTACATTGAGATTTTCGGGCAAACAAATTTGGAATATGTTGAATTGATCGACAACTAAATAGGTTTTTCTGTCAGTTGAACAATATATTCACACTGGAACAGTTTACTGATAATCAAAACAAAACAGAAATTATGAAGGGACTTGAACGATTCTATTGAGATTCCTATAATATCAACAGCTTCTAACTGTCAGGAGAGCTGTGAACAAGGGCATATATATCCATTCAAGCTTTAACCACCATTGTTAACATAATTGTTTCTATATTGAAATGGGTCAACATCCAGGTTTGCATTCATACAGTTGAATACCTTGGTATGACACGGTAAACATACAATCAGTTAAACAATCTCCAGTAATTCACTATTCCATCGATTTTGTAAATTTGTATAACCTTGATTTGTGAATAAATTTAACCCAGTGGGAGGGGTACCTCCCATATGTCACTTAGATAATGCAGTCTTGCCAATGACGCACTTTGAAGAAGAGAGACGCCAATGGAAAGGGTGTGAAACAAAGCCATTGCATATTGTTTCTTCTGATTGATAGTTAAAGATGTTGCCATGGATTTGGCCAACAAAGTTTTTCAATTTGCCTGAGTGTCTGG
>JAODAF010054406.1:0-11529 GCA_027574765.1 Molpadia intermedia
GAAGAATACAAACGCTGCACCGAAGAACTGTTTATGACTCACCAGTTGGAGAAAGTACACTACATTATTGTATTTGGAGTCACAGATAAGGTTCGTTCCTACATCATAGAAAAGGCGACTCAACCTTGCCGCATTAAAACAGTCCATTGCAGCCCAAAATGTAATTACTGAGTCTGATTATAGTCGAGCAAAACAACGCTACATTGCAGGTTGGTGTATGTCATCATTGAGGAATCGCAAAAGAAAGATTGTCACTACCAAGCTGTACAATGAAAATGCGGTAACCACGGTTAATATTAACCATAGCCAAGTAGAACTACTGGATAGTTTGGTAGTGAATGAAAGTATCACTGAGTCTACTCAAGACAAGGCCTGAATGAGATCACCTTCTATCGGGACTTGCAGGTTTCGTTTCATTTGGTGAGTTCGTAGATTCCCCTTGGCAGTATTGATCAGAATACACGGATACGTTCAACAGCTGATTACGACCAATCTTATATAGCAGACGATCGTGTTGGTCTAAAACCTTTGTCATTGCTTTATCATAGGAGCTATGACCGTATAAACCTACATGCGTGTGTAATGTTAATGGTTTACACAATTTAATATTCAAAGAGAGGATTTATCCCCAGGATGATTTATTCGCTATAAAACCTGAGTCAACTCGGAATAAAATTGCTGGTCTGTTATTATGCCTCGCTGAATCAAGCGCAGTGACCCTGTGAGGCTCTATAAATCGAAGTGCAGAGTGGAATATTTGGAATCAGTTTAAATCACGAGCGCGGGGAATCTAACGAAAAGAATAACGAACTCAGTCTGTTTTTCATTTATTTCTTTGTGTGATTATACGTAAAGAGAATGCCCGGAATACAGACGGCCTTACTCCGGTTCTTTTTTCTTCTACAAGTTTACCGATGTGAGTACTCGTAATATTGGTTTCTTCTCTTCTTATTAATTTGTAAGGCAATATTGAAATTAATAGAAAATTTGTAAATATTTAAAATAATGTTACCAAATGGCACGAATATTCTACCATTTCGTTACAATGTTGATACATTTTGCTCGTTTAAATTAGCTGATCAAGATTAACCATATAGGCTCAGTTCTTAATACTTACCGATTTTAATTGTGTTGTTAGATACTCTGCTTAGGCCCCATCATTTCTCCCTGTTACTGTTGCAGCCGTTAATCCCGTGTCAATCCTTTTAGTTACGCGTAAAGTATTTACATAAATGTGGGGAAAAAACGCCCTCCCCCTGATCCTTGCAGATGTACATATACTGTACTTCCACAAGAGTCATTAATACGCAATGACCTGACGTCAAATAATTAAGTAACATAGGCCTATACTACCTATTTCTTATGTTCCCGTTGTGGCGAACCCAAATTCCCAAAAGGTTCAAGATCGTCTCACGATGTAGTCGTGTATCGTAATCAGTGTCCGATTGAGTACAGGATTACTCTTCTGAATAATGTTTTGTAATTATCACACAGGGGCGCCAGTATTGAACCAGTAAGCAGTGGCTTGCCCATATGAAGGGCAACACTTTAATGACATAGATTTATCTCACCTCTCTCTCTTCCAAATATTGCGTAGAAAATATTTGTTTCTGTATATACGGTATGCCACTTGCAATACGGATATGAGTAAGATAATGTGTCTGAAAATATATTATATGACAAATTCACATCTAATTAATGTTTTATTTAAAATTTGGTTATTTGAAAGTTTGTCCATTTGTGTGAGAAAATCTAAAATACTGCGTGTGAGAAAGCTGGTGGATTCGAATGTGTGTGTGTGTGTAGTTTCAACGGCTACCGCATAACCAGTGGAAGGTTAGACACTTAGACGGACCAGGCTCAGGCGAACGGACACATCTTCTTTGAAGTTTCTTCATTTGATTTTACAATTTCGATATTTCACCCTCATTATTTAAATGGAATAATTACACATGCTATGTTACATACCAATACGGCATATAGAACGGCTCTGGATTTGTGGATATTTCACGTTAATGATATGATCAGAAATAGTCACTGTATTACTGTTAGAGTTACAGGACACGCAATCGGCTTCGGCCCAGTGGTATGCAGTGGCGGGTGTAGAGGAATCTGGAGCAGGCAAAATATGGAGGGGCAAATTTGTAGGTCTACACACGTTACATTCGTGTTAGGCTATACTGTAATCCATATCACGTTTGGGGATGGGGTTAATCACCGGGGGAGATATGAGATATGTATTAAAGTGTCAAGGAATGCGTCTCCAGTTTCCTTTGTGTCAGATGTCATGCAACGGGACTCGGGCCGATATCACAGTACTATATTTAGAGATGCATAAACGTCGAAAAAGTAATTGTACGATGAAATTACAAATGAACTGTTGCAATATATTTGATATATTTAATTTCATTACTATAATACAGTTGTAGAGTTCCGAAATAACGACGTTATCACTTCTAACTTTCGCGGAATTGGGTCTAATGGAATACTGCTGTACGAAATTAAAGTGAACCTGTACACGTCGCCTAATCAGACTTCACTTACGAGGCTCAGCCTAAATCGTCGGAAAGAGGCACGAATAACTTACTATTCCGTTTATCTGGGACTCATTCATATCAGCGTCAACGAGAGCTAGGTCTACAAATACTTTACTCATAGCATAGGTTAGCCTATACTAAATATATCTGTTACGCGAACTATGTGTCGTAGGTCAATGTAATATATGCAACATGATTTTAGAATACATGTCTCCGGTTCCAACTACACAACGGAGTGGTTCAACCCATGTGGTTTCGAACACTTTAGCAGGAATAAACTTACTAGACCCAGCGACATGATTTTGACTTAGCAAAAATAATGATTCAGCGAATTAAAAAATATTAGAATTTTATAAACAAAATTGCATTTTTTATAAATTACAAAGTTCAGTTAAACACCGTGCTTCAACCTCATTTACATAGTGTTTGTTCTAAGTTGTGTCAATTTGAAACAAATAGTCAACAATCAGTATATTTGAACATATATTTTTTCTTTCTCGATATAGCCTATATCTAGATGTGTCATACCATTGCATTGAGAGATTCTCAAGTACATGTTCAATATCGTCTGCCCTGGACAATTCCTTGCTGTCAACAAGGTCAATATCATATGTATTTATTAATGACGTGAGTCGCCATTAACAAAAGTTGGTCAGTTGTGCAATCTGAACAGCCCTTGACTGGTCCAATTTAAAGTAGTATGCCGTAACAGTGATAACCATTCTCATCAGTGTTTAATATCATAATAGCATAATCGACAAACAAAATGCAGCAAAATCCAAACCCAAATAGGCCTAATACTATGGAGGATTATATAGAATGGGTATATAACCATGCCAGTTTCATATAGGCCTACTAGAAACACGTAACTAACCTACCATCGAAATTCGACCCAGGCACTGACACCTTCGTATGTGTACATACTACCGTATATGCCATATCTATAGGGTTATTGGCTGCGTATGCAATAGCTCAGCCTTGTCACGTCACCGATCTATACATATTATACTAAATACTGTTTAATGCTAACACCGATATTTTAGTAATTTGCTTTTAAACTTAATATATAGAATACGATACAGTTTATGTCATTTGAAACGAGCCCATGAGCCTGTATATGCGCCTCGAGGGCACCACATGAATGCGAACATGACAAGGCGCATCATGTTACTCTTGTTTATGAAACCAATCTAATGACGGATATATTAAGGGTTTTACTTAAAGGTACACTGTCGTCTCATTATTCAGAAGGTACACATTTCATTATAGAGACAGCGATAGACGTTAATGAGATATTGCAAATAAATATATTTAGATTTTGAAAAATTAGAGATATAATGGTTGACTTTCTTCTTTTAACCCACCGTTAAATAAGTGCCACTACGTATATGTCCAACGGTGTTTAGACTAGGGCTTACACGAGGATTGATTTCGCTACGCATGCAGTTTCTGTCTTGCGTGACTCTTCTTAAAGTGCGGACGCTTTTTTTTATTGATTCTCGGAAAGATAAAGACAGTGGTGTAGGGACAATGGGGTAGGACCACGGGGTGAGGGCGCTCCACTCTGAGGTGTAAATACTCGCGCAACAAGTATCATATATATCACCGGAATCCCCTACCATTGAGGAAAAAAAAATGAGCCAAAATCCTGGAATTTTTCAGTAGGCTACAAGGGGTATAGTGTGGGCCACCTCCTCGCCAAAGTCTATACAAAATGACACTATTTTGCACATAAGAAACCTAATGGATTTTTTCTTCAAGAGTCAAGGAACAGCTCTTATCTTCTTATACTTCTTCTTCATGTCATCCACTCAACTAATTCCGTAACCTTTGAATACATATTAATCTTTCTCAGTTTCTCGTATCACGTTTTATTACGAAAGGCCACGCTAAAATGTCTCAACCATAACAACTGTTCATTTCCCCCAACTATTATACCATTACATCACTATACGCGAGGGTGGTGGGTGGTAGCACAAGGTTTCAATACCAATGGCCGAAGGTCACTATGGGTCGTGTAACACCTCCAAAGCCCTATATGTGACGCAGTCTGGTGTGGCATTCGCCGGGAAAGAGCGTTCACCGAACCTATATAAAAGATGATTGCATATAGACTCCCTCAATTGGGCGCACTTTACCAGGGAGCCTTCATAGGATCTGCAGAGCTAGAGTACATGTCGCACTGGATTTGAACAATACAAGTGGGTATAACCCTTACGAAAATTCTCGTAGCCTATAGTAAGAGCCTGCACTAAAAAAACAAGACAAACATAAGGTTTTTTAGTATATACTCTCTCCAAGGGGGACATGAGTCACTTCTCATGGATCACAGAAAAGGGACTTGCGCCACACCGCAATAACTGCGAAGTATAAGACTGCCACACTGACCAGCCTTAACCAAAGCAATATCCCAGACATACGGACGACAACAAATACAAAATGGAACGCCAATTATACTATACACATAATCTGTTACAATGGTTGTGTTTACAGACGCAAGTTGTGACAACGCGGCAGGCGGCATGCAGTGATTTGGTCAGACGAGACATTCTGAAAAATATTAGATACCATTTGTAAGCTCCTTGTGATTGGTAGATTTGCTCGATCAATATCTATTCATGAATTCGTAACAGTTACGTCGAGTGACGTATGTGACCATGTTTAACCCTAGTCTCTTAAGCTTAAACCCCAAAGGGATACAAACTCGTATCAGAAAACATCGTTATACGACAGTAGAGGAAATAATCCAGGAAAAAGCAGGAATTGAAGTGAGGAATTGTATTGATCGCACGATTCATGAGCTTGCTTGAAATTAGGCTACATTTTGAGGCCCAAATTGGTTATTTGGTGGGAAACGCACATATGCGACGTTTTAGTATTTCGCTACTATGCTTTTACAACACCGCAAATACAGACATAACTCGGTTTCCTGGCTTCAGTTAAAGAAATAAATTAGTTTCAGTTATGAAATGACTTTAGATCAATTACAACGGTCCAGCATGCTTGATTAAACCGACATCCTCATTTGTGAGATGCGACCACTAGAAATGGTGGTGAGATTGTAGATGATGTCATGTGGAGACGTTAAGTGTATCCCAGCCAGCATAGGTAATTTGAACCAAGGCTTGAGTATAATTCCTCACGTGTCCATGATGGGTTTATTTAATGGGTCCCAGTTGGGAAGAAAAAAAATGATATTGAGCTAGCGTTAAGTGATGTGGGGAATTCGCATATTAAGGTGGTTTTCATGTGGGTAGTTAAGTAGTTCTGTTAGTCTATGTATATCCAAATTGGGATCAGTATAGTCAGCATAACTCAAACCCACGTAAGCACATCGTTCCCACTGATTTCACAATCGGGGCTAGATTGGCTTACTGGCAAGGACGCTACCGTCTTTGTTTTTAAACCTGTTAGACCTGTTAGATTACTGACATCCGATATTGCAAAAATAACCCAAAACTTTCAATTATTGCGCAACGTTGCTTAAAGCTCTTCGAATGAACTGCAATGTACATTTCCGGCGTTATTACTCTACTTTGGTTTGTGTGTTTGCTTAGCGGCAGTATGTTCAATGTTCATGTTTATGTTCATTGTCAAAACGACTGGGTCTCCTAACATAACTGTATTACCCCGTCATGGTTCAACCAGACTCTCTATCACTTGTGTCGATAGAGTCGTAATAGATAGACGTGTGTAGTCCAGCTAGGGTAAATGTGTTTTATGTCTCATCCTCTCTGTAAGCTGGTAAGCAAGGTATACGACATAAGCTTGGGACGAGGATGGGGTATACGACAAGTTTATGCTATCATGCTAAATAACATAAAGTTTCAAATCATGAATATTCATTGTATTCATCTGAATCTAAACTAATCCTTTCTATCCAAATTTAAAGTCTCGAAAATGTGACAGCAACATTTATTACGTTATGAAAATACATCGTTTCCTTGAGGCAACATTCCCGTTTTTTTAATCATGCTAAAAAACATGTTTATTCATTTACATCCAATAAAATGACCAATCAAAGTCGGTCTCTTCGAAGCTGGTTTGTATACGTCATTTAATGTTTAGGAATGTGAACAATATATGTTTTATAAATGTTGAGTTCATCCGTTTGCCGTAAAAACGGAAAAAAATTAGATTAAAACTTAAACTAAACTATATATAAAGATGGATCATTTACATTAATGAAATCGCTAGCACGTTTTCTTCTTCAATTTTTTGGTGGTGGGGGTGGGGTGGGGGTTAGGGAAAGTAACATTACAGTGATCGTTAATGTCATTAACAAATTGTCACGCCCGGGTTGTTACCAAGGGAAATATAAAAACATTGAAATATACAACCAACTTAAAGAGAAAGTTGGGTCAAACTCCCGAACTCCATGTAAAGGAACTGTACAGGTACGGGTTGGTAAATTCAGAGTGAGATTTTCCACCCTTAACCTACAAATTTAATTTAAATTAACCAACCCTATATGTACACTTTCAATGAGTTTGTCTTCTTTCCCTTTAAGGACATAGGCGTCCTATAGTAAGTAGCTTTAGCTTCAGGCTACGTACATATTATGATAGATAAAATGACGACGACCAACTAGTTCGGTTAAGTGTAATAAACGACACAAGAAATCATCACCTTCACAGAACAGACGTGACCACACACTGATAATGCTTACGGCAATGCGCATGCGTCATTAATTTATTGTACGCCTTCCAATAAAAAAGGCCTTTTAACTATTGAACTTCATATGAGTAGCCATTTCTACAAATTTCTTTTAAACTGTACGTAAATACAAACCAAACAACCGACACCATCTCAGTTTATGATTACAAAACGCACCTATATAAGATACGTCACAATTGCCAGATTGCCTAGACCTGTTGTTTATAAACATTGTAATCCATCCCCTCACACACTCCCTCCTCTTGGTTACCATAATATATCCAGTGGGTCTCTTCCCTTTCCCCAACTAACACGTGACAATAAACCCGTGATTATTAAATGTTTTAAAGAAAACAGAATGTCGTGTGGACCCCTGGAATCCCGTCATGGACCTGGGTCCATGGGCCCAGGGAAGAGCACCATTGATTTAGATCAACGCATTGCACAAAGAATAATCAAATGCGTATTGGGGACACATTCTACTCGATATAAACTGAGATTGCTGTTCAATGTTTCGATTGCGATATCAATCGTTATTCCGGAATAGAAAGAAAGAAGTGGAGTAAGAAAATGCTAGTGATACTGCATCATTCCTAAAACCATTGAAAGGTTTAAAAATATCGGCAGTAAATAAATAGTACCACATTCCCAGTTGATTTAACTGCTCTGTATACTCCACAACACATTCCATATACACCCTGCCCTCGAGATCACTAAAACAGGATGCCAACGAGCTGACCGTGGTCATCTTCGCTGGATGAATCCATTTATAACTGTATAATAGTGGTCTGTATTTTAATGGTGATATCGTATAGACTGATTTTGAAGACATTTTCGAAATTACCTCTTCTGCGATAACTTCTCTAAGGACCTAACTTTGGAGATATTGATTAATGAAAATAATATGTAAATTAGATGACGTCCAGAAACGTGCCCATATAGCGGCATAGCAATTGCTACCAGAACTGGAAAACACTATCGCCTGCAAGGTCTATCTATACGGTGTACATCTAGTGCACTGTTTTATTCGAAAGAATGTTTTGTTTTGCATGATACACAGATACGTAGTCGAGTCTGTAGTGTATGTCTCCTAGTATTACATATAAACAAGACATTTTCACTCCGTATATAACGTTAGCCTAAAACGTTAGACATATATAGGCTAGGCCGTACTCGTAGCCCTCGGCTAGCACTTGTTTCACAATATACCACGTCAGATTCTAGCTATAGGCCTATAGGTCTACACCATACCGTTTCGTCTTCTACATAATTAATCCAATTCTCCGATTCACGGTGAATTATGGCAAACATGCGTATGCAAACATAACCGTACATTACAGTACGACATATATGTGTTATTTGCACTATGCTAGACTTACACACAAGTCACAGTACAGCTAGCATTAGTTGTCGAGTCTCTAATTTAGAACTGATAAACAAATTACGTCATTTGTTTACTACTTAGCCCTAGGGTTTTAATCTAGCTTTTTGCATTTTTTTACGAAGGATGCTGCAACTATAACCAGAAAACAAATGCAATAAAGTGAATCTGCAATGTTGTATTCACAAATTTGTGTTTTTGTTCCGACCAAAATTATTTGATTTACAGCCTTTTCGGAAGTGTTATTTAAACACGAAAAAGTAAGTTCTATATTGAGAATGTACTACGACGAAGACGGTACTATTTATTCAGTATCAGCGAGCGCCTCTCTACGTCATCAAAACCTGAGCTAGATTGCGTAATATTACATTGATTCCAATGTGGGCCCCTTTCCAATACTTTGTGGTTGTATCCAGTAATTGTGATATATCACTTGTGTGCTTCCAAATGCCCCATTTTTTTACTTGACTATTGGCCTGTTGGTTACATTTAATTTTACGATATTTGTATTGTGTTTAAAATGTTCCGTATATGTATTGTGATTAAATTTGGTTTAAGCGATTGCATTGTATTGCGATAATAAGTTTCTGTTTTTGCATTGCTATAAAAAAGTTCCGTATCTGCATTGCGAATAAAAGTTTAAGCATTGGTATTGTGATATGAAACGGTTCCGTATCTGTATTGATATAGAAAGGTTCTCTAGTTGTTTTGGTCGTCTATTCTAGCAAGTAAATGTAATAAATATCTAACATGAAGCATTTCGTCCTTGCCAGAATTTCTTTGATTGGTATAATTCGAATAGTCCTCACGAACTACTGTTACTGTATACAAAAATGTTGCATATCAATTTACAAATTTAAGGTTGTTCCTCTCACTTGGCATTATCAATCTCCTCAAATCCCCAACCTTGAAAAGACCAGCAAAAGAAAAGCAAAGTAGCTGAAAGTGAAAGATCTCTTCTTCGAGTATCTTACGTTTCAAATGCACTTTTCTTTTCCAAGGCAAAACCCATGCGTATTCTTTTTTTAAGACGAAGGAGGCACAACAGCACGTCTGACAAGACAATGAACTTTGTCGAACAGTCTATGTGTCTTAAGTATTTTCGGATGACAATTACAAAATACGAAATAAAAAATATTCAAAGTACCCCAGCTTAGTCTTGTGACTGAGCCTCAAAGTAAAAGTATTTAATTAATTTACAAGAGGTTTGTGATAAACATTCTCTATATATACATGATTAGAAAATCTACCTTTATTAAAATTCGATGTTTGAATAGCTTTCCAGTCGGGTCAATTCTGACGTCATCACATTACATCAGCTGGAGTTTGTGGGTATTCATAGGACGTATGTGGGGTATTTGGGGTATAATGTTCATGCGTAGTATTAGCAAGTGCTTAGTCGTCTTCTAAAAGAGCGGGATTTACTTGAAATGAATGTCATCAGATTCACTCTTTTATTTAGTGATTTGCAGAGAGTTTTGAAGAGAAAGTGTACTCCAAGACTCCAAACGAGTAAAATGTCACTCGAAATATTATAAAAGTACAATCTTTGGGAATAATTGTTCTTCATATTGAACAGCTGGCAAATACTATAATTTGCCAATTACGGCAATTTATCAGACGACGGTTTGACAGGTTACAAGTCCTGGTTGTTAAACCACCTACAATTTACGGCGATTTATGACGGATATTGAACAGTTGAAGTAACGCTATGCCTAACTAACACTCCTATCCTCCATCTAATATGTTACAAAGTACAAATGCAAATTGCATTGTAAGCTATATATTCTGCCATAAAACCTTGAAATACTGGGAATTCTGCTGAATAACTACGTTGATCAATTTATTATGACCAACCCTAATAGATTGTTCCAGAAAAAATGGACACGGCACGTATACCTCACAGGCTCGCCCAGATGTTAAACATACATCGATGACGTAGCCTATTATGTAATTTCGATATCCTATTTGTTAACGCTAGAAATTTTATAGGCTACAATAATCAAAACGTTACTGATTAATACACTGAAAATATTACTGTTTATGTTTAATGCTGAAAACATTCATACATTAAAGTAACGTCATAACTTCACATTGGTACCACATATGTGAAACAAACGAAAGGAGTAAAAATACACCAATTGAGTAATTTCACGTATTATTTTTGTTGTTTGAGGTTATCATCTAACACCAGTAAAAGGGATATCATAACTAATTAGTGTTTTTACCAACAAATATGTATGTCGATGAACTGTTTGTGAAGCAAATAAAAGGCAACGATACATGAATGTAGTTGTAACAGCGCAACGATCGGAACTGGGCGCCGGTTCGGGTAGTTTTGGAGTGTTTTCGAGAACTTCCGGTTTTCAGACTTAGCAATCTCATATATTCAGTAATTGTACAGTAGAGGAAATGCCCTGGCAGACGAATTCAACAAATGTGGCCACATTATTATTATAAACAAAGCAGACAAAGATACTGAATCAATATTTATCATAAAATGGGTTTTGCGGCCACTTTAATGCAAGTAAATGCGTAAGCGAGGATAACGTTGGTTTCTGTTGTATATATATTTGGTCTCCCGTGGGATTTACACCTCACTATACCCCGTACCATGTAAATATTTCCATTTTTTATTTCATTTTATTGTATACAAAAATGTAAATAAGCTGAATTGCGGCCAATCCATACCTGTAATTTCAAATGATTTATGTTTATGATTAATCTTTAAGATGTACAGGCCGCCCAGGTTTAGTCACGTGTAATAAGATGCTTAATTTGCCGATTATCATTAATGTATTATGATAATAAATCCCGAATCTTGCCTAGCTTAAGATATATATATAGTGCAGTGGCCAGCCCCCCCCCCACAAAAAAAAAAAAAATAAATCTTTACATATAAAAAAAAAATACAGAACACGCAGACCATTACAATCTTGATTTTGTTTCATGGAT
>JAODAF010054517.1:0-11527 GCA_027574765.1 Molpadia intermedia
CTTTTGATATAATTTTCTTTTTTGATATTCAAATTTTTTATGCCATATTCGGATCTCAAAGATACCTTCCGATCAAAGTGTCAATTGGTTGAACCATGTGCGACCTTTGTGTGTGAAGTTGTCAGAGGTTGGGGGGTTTAAAGCATAGTTAGGATGGTTGTAGGATTTCTTGTGTAGTTTTTAAACCACAACTGATCCCAAGGTCAAATCATCAAAACTGCTTGTTTTGAGAGAAATGGGGCAAAGAAAAAGTTTTCTAATACTCTTATATATATATGATAGAGCCAAATGTTGATTTTGCGACATTTTTTTCACCAATGGTTGATATTTTAGGACAAATTTGAGACATATTAAGCCCAAATTTTTGATGGTATATAATGCATCATTTAAATTTAAATTTTAAATTTTAGTGCCCTTGGGCTCTTGTTTTGTTAGTGGTCAAAGGTCATTTGAGGTCAAACACTGTAAACCTTGTGATGAGCAAGCTAGCTCAGCCAGGCAAACTTGGACTAACCTCACATTTGCCGTAGGTTCTCCCTCGGCCATGTAAGTAGATTTACTTTCTAGATTTTGTTAGATGTTGAAGGACATTAGGGTCGATACCACAAGGAATCACAACGCATCTTTGTGTTTCTGGTTTAAATTAGGCTGTTGATTTTGTCTTCGCTCCTTACTTAATGAACTTAAATGTATTCTTGTTATTCTACAGTGCCAAACCTCTGGCTACAGGATTAACAGGTAGCAGTACAGTTCAGGTGCCGCCTCTGGATACAAGTACCGTGTCACAACAAAATGAGGAATATCATGGTAAGCGACCTACTATAATAGTGACTCAATGACCCGTTTAGCTGGGTAAATTGAGTTTGGATGTTTGATCAGAACAATGCTGGTAAGAATGATTTTGGTAAACTTCTTGCCCAAAGGTAAAATGAACTGATATCTGTGCAGAATTACTTGTCGTTACTAGGCAATGAAGTAAGCAGTTTAGTTGCTTATGTGTACAGTTTGTGACGCTGGTCTTATTTGCAGACTTAATAGCAAAAATATAATTATTCATGTGAAAAATGGCAGTTATATCAAATTGTGAATGCATGAAAGACGTGGGTCCAAAAGCAAGATATGTTATTGTGCATTTATTTACACATTATCTCTTTCTAGCCAGCATTGTTTGCAATTTAAAACGTTAAGTTTCGTTCATAAACAGCAAAGTAAGCCTAAGTTAGGCCCTCTTATAGGCTTATGCCATGGATCCCATTGAACTAGTGTGTGCCACTGTGTGGTGATAGTATAGCCATGTGGTCACAAAGGAAACAGATTGACAACTTCAAATCGGGCAACCTTTTTCCTAAAATTGATTGCAAATCATGAAAAATCAAGGGTGTTGTTGAAGGTACGTGTACGTGTATTATATTTTACAGTTTTACAATGATTTATGTAAAATTAAAGACAATGTGTGTGTGTTATCAGAAATGATACCATTTGAAATTTATCGTGGCAAAGTTATGCAGCTGTTTACTACCACCCCTAGCGTTAATGTTAGGCTTTCATTATTGTCGATCACCAAATGCTTCTAACAGAAGCAGTAAACAATTTTCATAAATAGTGCAGAGAATATTGATGCCAACTTATGGTAACGGAAAAGGGAGAATTATACTCTGTTCTTTGAGATATGTTACAAAAATTACAGAGTGCAAAAATAGCATTTCTTTTAGTCAGAAGACTTGGAATCAGTAGGCCTAGGTCGCCTGGTGTATATTGTCACAGTACGTGTACAGCAGAGTGTGATCTGCGGGCGTGTTGATTGGGAATAAAATTCAATAAATGAGTGAGTGATTAAAACATTGTGAAATGGGGAATTCCCAAACAAAAAATACATTGCTCCGAAACAACGTCCATTAATAAAACCGTTTTACTGAAGACATCAGATCACATTTTAAATGGATTTGTGAATGATATTTGAAGTATTATTTCCCAAAATATGTTCAGGTAAATCCTGCAAACACTTTCACGGCAACATCGCTAATTTTACCGATGCCTATATGATGCCTATACCGATACTACAAACTGAATATCGATACAACACTAAAAACCCTCTATATCAGGAGTACACTGTGGGTATGTGTTGTGCAATATTTGTGTTTCCCCAAAATCTTATATACCAGGTATTTTTGGTATGAAATGTCGGTATACCGATATTTGTTTTTTGGTCATATCCGACGGACCTTACAGTTTGTGGTCACTACGGTGTGTGCGTGACGTATGTGTCCGTGTCAAGCTTGTGAACACCATATCTCCCGAACCATAGGAGCTATGATGACGAAATCTGGTCAGGGCAGGAAGTTAATGCATAGGAGCTATGATGACGAAATCTGGTCAGGGCAGGAAGTTAATGTCTTCTCGACTTATTTTTAGCACAAAATACGATAATTAATGAGGCTAATTTGCATATTGAGCATATTAAGCTTGTGAACAGCTTATCTCCTGAACCGCAGGAGCTGTGATGACGAAATTTGGTAGGTATGAACAGAGCTGTGGGTTCTCGAACTTATTAGTTTTTCAACACAAATATGATAATTAAGTAGGCTAATTAATTAAATAATTTTTTTTTTGGGCTATAAAATTTTCACTCTTTTAATCTAATATTTTTTCACTCTAAAATATTTTCACTCCATATTTTTTCACTCTAAAGTTTTTCACTTGGACATTTTAACTACCAACTTTACATGACCAGATCATAGCATGTTGGCGATCAAAGCAAAAACCCACTGTCGCGTAACTAGGCGAGACTAGAGGTTCGAGAACTGCCTTGTTTTCACTGCAAAAATTTTTCACTCTAACAATTTTTCCTTTCAAGGTTTCTATGAGGTTTGTTTTAAAGAAGAGAGAGTCCGATGTGGAATGGCAGCAAAAGTCAACCCACATGGTATTGATGTGATTGTTGATGGGATAAGCTTTGTAGGTGGACAATATCAGGCTTCGGGAAAATTGATGGGTAGCAATGGCCAGATTGACAGAGATGTGAGTGTCATCGCCCCTGCCAACCGCCTTACAGATTTGCACTGTTCTCTTTCGAGGAATGCGAGGAAGATGGCTGCATCCATCCAGAAAGAGCAGTTCCAGCTTTACGTTAGAAAACTTAAGGAGGGTGGTCCTTTCCGTGAAAGGGTAAGAAAGAACAGCTTATGTAAGGTAGTCCAAAGAGAGCTGAAAGCTGCCCTGCAGTCAAAAGCCGAGCGGAGGACATTCTCTCTTGGTCCAAGCTGCATGGATATTGACTTGGACATTTTTCACCTGGATAACTTCGTGAGGCGGAGGAGAGTTTTTTCTTATAGAAGAAATAATCTTTCTGACTTGGACGACCTTCTGGGGTGTGAGTGGGACATACTCAGAAGTGCTTTTTACTTGACAAAACGACAAGGGCCAAAAAGGCCAAAACCGGTGAGTGGGACATACTCAGAAGTGACGATGTGGTCAGCTTTGTTACCCAGGTGGTTATATGGCTGAAAGATGATGATATACATGGAACAATTTATACATCAGTTTGTCCTGGCAGAATTGAAGGTGACTACAGACAGACGGAGAAAAGTGTAGCCAGCAGTCATCTGCCAAATCGTCAAATGGAATTAGCAAGGACGTGAAGGATGAACCTCCGGAAACTTCATATTATTGTCAAGCGGACTATGCTGAAAAAACTGACACATCCCAGAACGACCCCCGCCCTAATGTAAAGGGAAGGAAAAAGATTGACGGCATTACAACACCGCCCCTAGCACATTTCAGTAATGGCAACAAAATATATCCCCAGTCATGTGAAGAAAAAACAAAAAGTCAATTACCTCTACCATGTACTTCTACCCCAAAGAAAAATGAGGATGCAGAGTATGAGTATGGACTGGCCAAAATTGGGAAATGTAATGTTGGCTTTGCTGTTAAAAATGATTTACTTTTCCTGTCTTGCTGCGATATATTTTCTGCGATTGGAATGGAGAGTCATGTAAAGAAGAGGGGCTATACCTTCATAGATAGGATACTACAAAGAAGCGGATATTGTAAGTCCGAATCATTTCTGCTGGATGGTACTAAACGAAGCTTCGTTTCATTCCCGGCCTTGACTGCCATTCTGAAAAGTAAATTAGGGAACAGCCGAATAATCAACAATGAAGTGAAGAAGGAACTGCTGGACCTGCCTCAGAGGGAGTTTGCCATAAACGTGAAGGTTAGAAAAATGTTGAGCACTGATCAAGAAAATAAATTTGATTCGTCATTTGAAACATTGTATTCCCCAAACACATTAAAAGCGAAATCAAAGAGGAATGTTCAGCAGGCAACATCTTCCAAGACAAACCCAAGGAAAAAGGTGCTGTTGAAGAAATCTATGAGGAAGATCTGCACAAACCTTTATAATGGGGATTCAAATAGGCTGTCCAAGGAATTGGGGGAACTTTTCACAGCTAATGCTCAGAGCCATGGGGAATTTGATGGCTCCTTCAATGAAGAAAATCTAGAAGCCCTCTTCAACAGCCTGAAGAAAGCCAAATTGAAGAAGACCAGAGAAACGGTAGAAAGGTTGTGTAAGAAGAATTACAAAGTCTTGTCAGCAACAGATGTGATACATCTAGAGGAGAATTTTGGAGGCACTAAACTTTTTGAAAACCTACGAAAGCAGCTGCCTGGTTTCATTTGTTCAACCACAGCAGAACGAAAACGAAGGAAGTTGTACATGAAGGAGTTTCGGACAATTCTTCTCCCACGGCGAACTTCAACTGGCTGGAAGATAAGTCTTGAAAGGCTGGAAGAGGTGTTATCCTTCAAGTATTTATGGCTACAGGGCCCGTCATGGTGGCGTCTCTATGGTGATGGCAGGGAGATTGGAGGGAGAAAGAGTGCTTTTATGGCAATTAGTATGCTGAACCATGCTGTTGCATTGCGGGGGTATTCATACCAAAGCCCAACAGAGGTATACCCAATATCGCTCTTCTATGAGGATGACTCGAGAGATAATCTGGAAGAAAACCTTGGATTTCCGAAAGGTTATCTTGACCAGGAGATTGCTACTTCTCAGGCCCGTGGTAATCAATTTTATCTTTCTGGAGATGAAATGTTCCTTGAACACATACTTGCCGATGAAGGAGAGTTGTCACCAACTTCTGACACAAACTGGAACATATACAGCCCGTACTCTAAGTCTACATGGAAAGACACAGATGGAAATGGCTTCCGCACAGGTCTGGAATTTAAAGTTGATAGGGACCTCCCGAATTCAATTTTGAAGTCAATTCCTCTTCAGAAGACAGTGTTTTGCTTGCTGCATGGGATAGCGAGGGTTACTGAGAAGTTTCTCAACTTGGAGATAGCCCGCATATTTTCGACAGCAAATATTGCTTGTCAGAAGAGCGGAGTTGATGCGGGGGCCTACATCAAAGAGAGTATCCACAATTTAGAGAGCAATATAAACATGCGTGGAGTTAAACAGGGGAACTTCCATGTGATAGTAAAAGGTAATATGGCTGAAGATGTGAAACTAAATAAAACACATGCCGAAGCCATTTTATCTGATCCCCTTCAAGGAATGGAGGCAGAATTCCCACATGTCTTAACAGGTGTTGTGTCAGAGTCACAAGTGAAGAACACCCTTCCTGCTGGTGTCAAGGAGGCATTAAAAATGAAAGAGGAATATAGTGAATATGAGCTAGTAAGCAGAATTTGGCAGCATTTTTACAAAATGCACACCATCCTCAGTAAGCCCACCAAACCAAAGTTGAGGGAAGGCTGCTTGACGGGCTCAAAATGTACCGATGACTATGAATGGGGATACAGCAGAGAAGAAAGAGATCTTTATCTGGCAGAGGCAGAAAAGTTTTACCAACTCTTTCGTCTTCGGTATACGTGTAAAAAGTTCACTCCTTACATGATGAAGTACGTAGACTATGGGGCTGTTTTCATGAGGGAGCTACCTTTTCCACTAAGCCGAATGCAGTCTGAAGGAGGAGAACATGCAAATTACATGCACAACTGCTACTACTACCAGCACACCACACGGCATGGTGGAGGTTACAGATTGGATCCGTTTTTGGCCATATTCAACAACATGTGGAAGCGGGTATCCTACCATATTTACAGTAATGAAATGCCAGATGGTGTTCAGGCTAGTAGGAAATTTACTGAATACAAAAAGAGACATCTGGCAGCAGCAGTAATTCAGAAAAATTACAGGATTTATTTCAGCAAAAAGACGCTACACCCTATCAAAAAGGATGCTCAAAGCAATGGCAGAAAGGATAGTCAGAATGATGGGTTGTTCAGTGGACAAGTTTTTGTTTTGAATGGCACAATACCACCCATCGATGGAAACAGGATCTCCCGCGCATCTATGATGCAGCTGATTAAAGAAAATGGAGGGAGAATAAGAAGCAAAATACCATCTGGAAGCAAGAAATCCAGCAAGGTGTATGTTGTACTGTCTGGGCCAGTTGACAAAAAGGTCACTGCTACAGTAAGAGATTGTGAACGATATGGGCACCATCTTCTGCACTACTCATTTATTACTGATTCCATCAAATATGGTAGCATTGTTGGCAAGGATGCATATATAATAAAACTGTCTGGAAGATGGAACATAAGAAAGATGCAGTCACTCTCTGAAAAACATTTCAGAAGGAGAAAACAGATGATAGCTGTCATCAAAAAGGCCAGGAAAGTAGCCTTATCGAGCCCAAAAAAGTTACATATTGCTGCAACTGCTAAAAATGTGGCAGTTTACTATGCACAGACTAGGCGCAAGTCTGTACTGACAACATCACGGCGTCGTCTGACATTTGCACAAAGTACAGATTTGTATTGTGACATGCTGAAACGTTGGACAGGGCTGTCAGCAGAGGAGAAACTGGATATAAGGAAGGAATATAAAGCATGTGTGGAAAATGTCAAACAACGTCAGGAAAGGTATAGACAGAATCAACTTGCACTAGAAAGAAGAAATTCTGTTCAAGAGCCAGCCTATTCTAAGCTATTTTTTGATAGTAATTAGTAGCATGACAAAAAATTGTAATGAACATATGTTATTAGCATGCTAGCTGACATGTTAATACTACAAGCTTCTTGTTTGCACATAAGGATTGTTTCCATTTATAAGTATTCTGTTTATGTAAATTTACATTTTCATGCCTTTCAAGTTTCAGCTTTAATGTACTTTTTGTTGCAATTTTTATTGTGAGATTTCTTGCCATAGTTTGACCAGGCTAAAGATTGCATTTTGTACATATGATCTTAAAGGGACAAAGAGGGTTTGTTTGAGTTTCTAAAAACAGAACCAATTCACAAAATTTGACTTCCACAATAATTGAAATTTCCAATAATCATCATTTTGCTTTATTGTTGGTAAACTATTTGAGAAAATTGATACAATTTGATTGAATTTCAAAATGACAATGAACAATATACCTCCATACAAATGAATTTCTGTGGGCCACAATAATTTAAACTGTTGCTCAACCAATCCCTCTGTCCCTTTAAGCAAAGGCCCTGTGGTAATTTTTTAATAATATACACTGGTCACAGTGACATGCAAATGTGTCTGATATACATTACTGTACTAAACTGTGCTACATGAACTCTGAAATGAAAGTGGACTGTGGCTTCTTGTTCCTTCAATAATAGTTGCATGCCTCTCACTTACAGTGTCCTACTGTAGTGTTACAATTTTGTTGCAGTTTTTCTTGCCATTTGTTAACCAGTGTAACAGGGGGGTTGTTAAGCAGAGATCCTCATGTGAATTCTTTCAATAATGTACATTGATGACTTGCAAGTGTGTCTGATATACTGCGCTTTATGGACTATGAAACAAGGACTGTGGCTTTCCATGCATATTCATAAATATTCCTTCATTAATATTAAAGGTGTTAATTTTTTTTCGTTAATTTTATGCCTTTCACTTCTACTGGACTGCATTGTTACAATTTTGTATTTAATGGGACTGGTTTCTCATGCATATCCATAAGTGTTCCTTCATTAATACTGATAGGTATTAATTTCACAATTCATTGTACTGCTAGTGTTGCAATTTTGTTACCATTTCTTGCCATTTTTTACGATTGTATTGTGGGGTGTAGTGTTACAATTTGTTGCATAGTTTCTTGCCATTTTTAGCCAGTGTAACACATGAGGCATGTAGTTTGCCCATATCGATTGCAATGTTGTTGTAATTCCCAAGAAAAAGTCTTGTTCTTTCCATAATATGCAGATAGTAAACAAATGTGTGTGATATGTTGACTTTACCTTTCAAGTAAATTGCTTTTTTAATTTATGAACATTATTTCTCTTCCACCTTCATAGTATTTATTCCTTTCTCTTATTGTTTTGTTATTAACATTTTTTATATTTTTCAAGCTTTTCACTTGTTCAAGCTTTTTACTTATTGTATGTGTGGCAATTTTTATTGTGACTTTTCTTGCCATGTTTTCAAGTTTTGGTCAAGTGTTTTGTACAATATTTTTCATTTTAAGCAAAGGTCCTCCCCATTCTATGCATATTCGTGATATTAAAGGGAAGTACAGTTGTAAATACAGCCAACAAACCAAAACATATGTTTTTGTAATGTTGCTGTAATTGTGTGCAAGGAACCTATGTAGTCCGGTTGGCGTGTGTGTGTGTCTGACACTTGCTTGGGTACACTGTAACTCAACAAAGGAAAGTTGGACTAAACTCAAACTTGGTATATAGATCTGCCATAGTAAGAATGTGTGCCCTATTGTTTTTGGTGCCTGTAAAGGTCAGTTAGGGGCCCAAAACCAAAATATTTAAAAAAGCAATAACTCCTATTGACAGGGTCCGACATGGTCGATATTTTGGGACTCGTGAATGGGGTAAAGGATCGTTTCCAAACATAACGGTCATGTGATCCAAAGTCAACAAAGGTCAAAAACTAGTATTTTTGCAATAACATGAGAACAAAATGTCCGTCAAGGTTGGGAGTTATGCTATTGTAATCTAATAATCGACCTGCATCTGGGTGACCTTTGACCTCCAGTGACCTGTATTAGTTTTTTTGGTTATTTGAATTTCGTGGCCATATTCGGATCTCAAAGGTACCTCTGATCAATATTGTCCTTGGGTTGACCCCTGTGCGTTTGTGTGCAAAGTTATCAGAGGTCAAAGTTTTTTTTTTTAGTAAGTACTGTTAGGATGATAGTACAGATTTGTCATGTTGTTTTTTGAAACTACATCTGACCAGGACAATTTCAGGACAGTGCTGCTCCCTTGTAAATATTCCTTATAAGCAAGGAACCATAGTGCCCTTGGGCTCTTGTTTAGAAAGGAATCGAGTATAGACAACAATTGGATGTGCTTGGAGGATAGTGCTTATATTTCTGTGATTTTATTTTTGACATTCCATTTTAATATAGTACTTTAATAATTATGTGTTGTGTGATATATACTTCATATGTATGTTTAGTTGATAAACTGTCATTTGCCTGTGCCATTGACGGCGTATCTATCCGTACTTTGCTTCTGTATGGAATGCTATGCATAGGCAATGATTAAGCATATACAAAATTTTCCACTTGTTTATCATAAAATACTGATGTTCAACTGTGTGCTTGGGCATAATATATAATAGCATTCTATTTTGGTATATTACTACTTGAAATGTTGCATTGGTGCCTCAGGGATATTGTCATAATGATACTATTTTTTACACTATTTTGGTATATTACTACTTGAAATGTTGCAGTCAGTGCCTCAGGGTTAATGATTCTATTTTGGTATATTACTACTTGGAATGTTGCAGTCAGTGCCTCAGGGATAATGATTCTATTTTGGTATATTACTACTTGGAATGTTGCATTGGTGCCTCAGGGATATTGATTCTATTTTTTACACTATTTTGGTATATTACTACTTGGAATGTTGCAGGGGTGCTTCAGGATAATGATTCAATTTTTGTAGTGTTTGCACAGGTTATCCGGGTACCCACCCGACCCTCTACTACCCGGTTCAGAATTTATTACCCGAATCCTAGAACTGTGTGTTGAATGTGTACAGTATACATTTCTTTGACCTAATGCATATTGGATTTTAGAATATAAAACAAAGGATGATTTTAGTAGCAATGCAATTTGTAAGAAGTCTAAAAATATTTTAAAGGCTATAAACATTTAGAAACAGGTTAATTGAAAGAAACAAATGCAAACTAAAATTAATGATGGCAGTTTTACTTTTTCTAACACATGTATGAACATAGAAACATTATAGCTTAAAATATGCATTTTATTGAAAATAGCAATACCATACTGTAAATAGACAAATTTGTGGATAACCGGATACCCAACGGGTCCCCCAATCATTTAGACCTGTGTAAACACTATATTTTTGCTCTATTTTGCTATGTACTTGTGTTGCCAAAATTTGGTTGCAATATATTGCCATTTTTACAAGTAGTATGAGAGAATATTTATAGGCCAAAATTACAAGAGGTTACCAAATATTTTTCTTCATTTTGTCAGTAAAATTTCATTCTTTTCATATATTTTTTATATTCTGTGTGATTTACAACTTTTTAAATAAAAGATAGAACTTTCAGCAGTATTTCTTGTCAGAATATTAGTTTATGATTCACCTATGTTTTGGGAGGGAAGATCTGCTTGCCTACTATCTTTATACAAGCAAGGTATTATTTTGTCCCTCTTGTTGGGCCAGCTGTCCTATATACAAATATATGCAGGTGTATGGCCTTCCAGTTAAGTGGCCATGAATTAGGAGGGACCACTGTATGAATCTCCATCACCACTTAATCACAACAAAAACAATGCATGGACACTGAAGGAAAGGGGATTGATATTCACACACCATCTAGGTTATAGGGAAGGAATACAATCTCAGGCTCATTTCACCTGATCATACAAGTGAAGTAACACTCTTACATGAAACATGAGAAATGTATGAAAATTAATTTGTAAGGTAACATGTCCAATCAGTGGCATCGCTGGTATGGGTGTCACGGAATCGTCCAGTGACGTCCACCCAAGCTTTGTGGTACATCCATGTTCCCCCGAATGAGATGGGCAAAAATAAGGAAAAGGGTATAGTTCCAGTGTGCCCTGGACCCCCCCCCCCCCTCCCTCCCTCACTCTGTCATGTGATGTCCCTCCCCCCTCAAGATTGAAATGTCTGGCGACACCACTGGTGTTCAATACATTTGCCAAAAGACCTTTTCAAAACATGTAATTTATAATCTACAAGGATATTGCTAGACTACTGTACATTGCAGGGATGATTACCAAGGACTCTTTCACTGTAACCCTCGTGAATTAATTGAGTGCAGTTGCCACTAGTAAGACACCTTTTCAGTGGTTCATGGCCCATGACATTTTAGTGCACGTGTCATAAATATTTATGAGTGGGCAGGGCTACATGTAAAATTTCTTTTAGACATTGATTTCTATATTTATTTTAAAAAATAAGTAGTAAAACAAGTTCTGGTGTGTCAGCTGGTTTAAAACAAATACATATGTGTTGATGCTACAACCAT
>JAODAF010054627.1:0-11524 GCA_027574765.1 Molpadia intermedia
TCTATCCCATTGAATCAAAAAATAGGAATACATTTTTTATGTTTAGTTTGATATTTTCTTATATTCGAATACTGTAAAGTATTTGATGAATATAACCTGTGTATCTTAGATAGTTTAATTCCATTGTGTATAGTTTTTAGAAATAACAAAGAGGCCTTTTGCAAGAACGGAGGTTACATAGTCGTGACGTCAATGCTCTACTTAGGTCGATCTAGCTAGTACTTTGTAATATTTTTAGCATGTCGGATGACAGAATGACGCAGTTCTTGCCATAAACGATGAAGTTCTCAATATCCTTAAAATCAAAATATCTCTTCTATTTCGAAAAACAATACCAGTATTTCAATTTCTGCGGTTGTCTGAAAGACAAATAAGTGTATCATTTGCCTTCGAGACAGACGAGGTTTACCAAACCTCTAATTCTTAATGATGGTGCTCAGATGGAATACCATCCGTTACGCAGGCTATTGTATCCTAAACCTTGTATGTTGTTTACGAAGTATCAGAAGATGAAGTGTCTATGAATGCCCACAGGAGACATCATATAAAGCGACAAGATCCTGACACACGTCACGAGAAAACGAGAATAAATCAAGATATACTCAACTGAGATATCCGTATTCAATTTTAAATTTCCCTATCGGCATTATTCAATGAAAAGGATGGAACGTCGACACCTAATTAGGTTAGACGTCACGATCTGCTTGTATTTGGGTTTTATTTGCAAATAGGCTAGTATTCTAGCGTGTGAGGAGGCTGTTCGAACGCCATTTTAAACCCAGTAACGTTGAAAGCACTCTGTTAAAAATAACCGTGATGTTAAAACCATACATCAGAACGAAAATCTCTTTCAATTATGAGGAAATGACGTTGGACACGATTATCAACTGGCCAGATGACTATAATAATAATAGTGTACCTTTGTCGTGAACGAAACGATATGGGCCAACGATCAAACTATATAAACATCGACAATCACACATATAAAAGTCAAACGTGGTACACGACGCACCCAAGCCGCGAAGCCGATCACGTCCACAACGGCGCTCAGAACACGCCCAGATGGCAGTCAAACACGTTCCAAAAAGGCATTTAAACGCACACCCCCGCCAAAACAAAAACGCCCCGATTGACACTTACCAACGGCCCGAAGAGCATACAAGACGCCAGAAGGGCACTGCACTGGGGTGTTAGTTCCCGGGCCCACCGGTCAATCCAGGCATCGCGGAGGAGGTTTCCCAGAATGTAATAATAATGTTACAGTACACAGCTTAGGGCCTATATATAACGCTGAGTTGTTCTCTCAATCGAGGAATCGCCGCGTAGTCTAAAAGTATTTTATCGTTCTCTCTATCCGTTCATTTCGACTCTACTCCTGGAGACAACCCGAACAGTCACAAATATCATATTCACCCCTGCTCCGTTCCCATGTGCTGAACGTCAAATCCATTTTATAGTTGGTTTGACTGACCTGGGACCTACCTGGGACCTACCTAAATTTTTGGAAATGACATCACGCATCAGTAGCTACTGATATGTAAATGAGCCCTAGGCTCTTTCGATTTTTCTCATGATTAGCACTAAGTTTTTCCTCCATTTCTTCAAGCGCGAAGAAGCAATCTTACCGAAATTGGCACTAAACCCATGAAAAATGATAATACACACACCTGTTTTCTAATATTTGAGACTGAACAAATCCTTTAAGCAAGGAACCAAAAAATACCTAAAGCCAATCCTCAGTTTAAGATCACAACATCCAGTTTCCTTTTCATGGTTAGCAGTGAAAGGTAGCTCCATTGGGCACACTTAATTTGTACATTGACCACCAGTACAGAGAGTAATTAAACGGCATGAAAGCTGTCAAATTTTAACCATAATATCTTTGGATCATTACATGTCACCTAAAGGTTTGAACATACTCTGGATTGCATGATATAATAAAGATATAATAAAATGAGATGAATTTTGGCAAGCCAAGGTTGGAGATATATTCACTTCAGGAATGTCTGAAAACGGTCTTTTGGGTATATAAGAAAATATCAGGAGCATACACGAGATGAGTTTGGAAGGATACTCAATTGTAGGTAATGTCGTCTGTAATATAAATTTTGGGCATATAATCAAATATTGGAAACACCCCCTTGAGTTTATAATTTACTCAAATTTAAGTAACATTTATAAGATGAGGTTTAGGCATATGATCAATTTATAGGACCATCTGCAAGATTAGTTTTGGTCATATACTCGATTGATAGTATTGCCAGAAAGCATATATATTCAAACTTCAAGGAATGTCTACAAGATGAAATTTGGCCAAATAATATGTCAGGAGCATCCATAAAATGAGTTTAGATGAATACACAATAATAAGTAAAATTTGCAAGATTAGTTTTGGGCATATAATTAATTGATAGTATTGCCAGAAAGCATATATTCAAACTTCAAGGAATGTCTACAAGATGAATTTTGGACAAATAATATGTAAGGAGTATCCATAAAATGAGATTATATAAATACTGAATTGTAAGTAAAGATTGCAAGATGAGTTTTGTGCAAATAATTAATTGATAGTATTGCCAGAAAGCATATATTCAAAATTCAAGGAATGTCTACAAGATGAATTTTGGACAAATAATATGTCAGGAGCTTCTAGTATCTTACCTTTTCTTTGGAACCCAAAGATGCTGTACAACAAAAGAGAAAAGAAAATTTTACTCTGAGACATGTGTCGATAATGAAGCTTCAATTAGATTACCCCGAACTAATCATTTCAACTTTATTGTTGTCACTGAGTTTGGAATCCATTTTGAAATGAGAAAATCTAACAGATAAGTAATGATATTTCTCTTTAAATTCTATAAGATGCTTGCAGATGTCCATAACCTTAATCAGTTCATGCTAAAGCTGCAAGTGTTAAAGCTTCTGAATCTTTTCCACACCTGATTTTTGCACAATTTCCATTCAGGACTTACTTTGATATTCTGGTAATTCAATGGATACCATCAACATATATAACAGATATAAACAACATTCTGGTTTGCACTTCTAACCTGATTATCAGCTCAATGAGTTGCTTACACAGATCTTCATATTATGATAATCAGAAGTATACCATCAGGTATAAGCAACATTCTAGGTTATATTTCTAACCTGATATATCAACTCAATGAACTTTTATACAGATCTTCATATTCTGGTAATCAGAAGGATACCCTCAGATATAAACAATATTCTAGGTTGCATTTATAACCTGATTATCAGCTCAATGAGCTTCTATACAAATCTTGATATTCTGGTAATCAGAAGGATACTCCCAGGTATAAGTAACATTCTAGGTTGTATTTCTAACCAAATTACCAGCTAATTCAAATAGTATACAGCTATAGGTATACGTTATAGTGTTAGCAGTGAAAGCGTTAAATGGAATCAACAGTCCCCATTCAAGTTGAAATAAATCACATATCAGCACTTCACTATGCAATGAAAGTACCTTCACTGGAAACTATCTGACCCTCCATTCAACGCTTCTTTACTATCCTTATGATCAATGGCACTAAATGAATTCTTAGTTATGATTATTCTTACATTATCTTTTTAAAACTATCTGAACCCTACATGGACATAATTTATAGAGAATTAAGAAGGGCTCCACATTACCCTGTGTTCAATACTCTTTTGTTGAAATAAACAGTAATGCTCCTAATGTCATAAAGTATGGGTGTGTTATATAGGTTTACAAGCTTTATGAAGTTTTTAATGTTAAATAATGCATATATAGTGGAATTGTGTTGTTTGGAAGAAGGTAGCAGTGGCACAAACAGTTGGTTTCCCTCCCCCACACTGGAGTGAATAAAAAACAATAATAATCTAGCAAAGTAATGAAATTAAAAAATTTACTCCAACAATTGCAAACAAAGCACCATTTTGTGCCTAAGTACCATTAATTGCAGAACAATTTCTCAACCCCTCCCCCAGGGCGACCATCCACCAATTTGTTGTGGCACCCCCTGAATAGGTTTGAGCACCCCCCACCAAGAAGTAAAGAAGATGAAACATTTTGAAGCAGAAAAGAGAGTAAATCAACTCAAAAATTACCTTTGCTTTGTAACTTTTCATTAACATCAATATCTGTATCAGGGACTTTCAGTCTCATATGGTAGAGGGGTAGTTCGTTGTCTTCCCTGTCAATCTAATAAATAAAAATATAAACATAATGTTCCTGGATGTGTGAAATAAATTATAAATAGTAAGGCCTCCCAGTCCAACAAGATCATCTTCATAGGAAATAATCATAATCGAGAGAATCTGTGACATTTCTGTAATTAATTACCTTGAATCTAGTTCTCTCGAGAATGGTGATTAATCATAGTTATTTATGATGTCATTGGTATCAATCATGCCATTGAAAAACACAACATAACGTATTGAGTCACAAGTGTGTGATTATAAATACTGTACTTATTTTCCTTCTTTTTAATAAATCATGCAAATGGAAACACACAGAGAAATGGTAAAGAACTTTGATGCTCTTCACAGAAAAATATACTACAGGAAGCATTTTTTTGTGCTCTAGATAATCAAGAAGATGCTGCCCAGTGAACGGGTGTGATTACTTGCTGCTGTTCATCATTCTTGCGATTTCTGCTAGCCCTAATAAGTAGGTACACCCAAATTCCCAGATGACTGGTGCTCTATCGGATGAAAATGATGATGTGTATAATGGATTAATTCCTCATAAGATATTTGTTTTGTGTTATCCTATTTGTAGGATTTGGTGGGTTGTTGAAAAAATATAGCCCCATATAGAAATTGCAACAGAGAATAAATTGGACCAGGGAACTTAAAAAGCTCTGCCATCAGAGATTTGCATATCTGGGTATACAAAAATTTGATAACAAATCAACATGTAATGTATATTCAACATGTATTAGGGCATTGCATTTTCATTTAATTTTCAAAACATTTCCATTTTAACATGGTTAGGTTGGGAAAGGGTGGATTTCCAGTAGTGGGAATGGGGACATTGGGGGTAAAGCCTTTTACCTGTCCCCTGCCTACTGGCAGGCACTATGATGTGTGCCATAGTCTAAGATATTCAATAGCCACAATTCTTTTGCCCAGCTGCATTTAATCACTAAAATAAGCTACATCATAACAACATTTTCCATGCTAGGACAAACTTGCAAAACTTAATATCATGTAGAACTGATCTCTAATCTCATTTTAGGGATACTCCTGACATATTATTTGTCCAAAATACATCTTGTAGAAATTCTTTGAAAATTTGAATATATATCCTTTCTGGCAATACTATCAATTAATTATATGCCCAAACCTAATCTTGCAAATTTTACTTATTATTGTGTATTCATCTAAACTCATTTTATAGATGCTCCTTACATATCACTCTCCTTTTGAGAAATCAAGCGCTTTACAAATATCGCTCCTCAATCTGTTCATTCTAAAAATCAAGCCTCTGGGGACTACAAACCTGAGCTACCACAAACAGTAAGCCCCTGGGACTACAAAACCTAAGCTACCACAAAGAGTAAGCACCTGGGGACTATACAACATGAGCTGCCACAAATAACAAGCCCCAGGGACTATACAACATGAGCTGCCACAAAGAAAAAGCCCCTGGGGACTATAAAACCTGAGCCACCACAAACAGTAAACCCCTGGGGACTACATAACCTGAGCTACCACAAACAGTAAGCCCATGTGAGCAATATAACCCGAGCTCCCACAAAGATTAAGGCCCCTGGGGACTACCAAACCTAAGCCCCAGGGGACTACAAAACCTGAGCTACCACAAAGAGTAAGCACCTGGGGACTATACGACATGAGCTGCCACAAATAACAAGCTCCTGGGGACAATACAACCTGAGCTGCCACAAAGAGTAAGCCCCTGGGGACTACAAAACTTGAGCTACCACAAAGAGTAAGCCCCTAGTGACTATACAACATGAGCTGCCACAAATAACAAGCTCCTGGGGACTATACAACATGAGCTGCCACAAAGAGAAAGCCCTTGGGAATATTCACCCTGAGCTGTCACATAAGTTACTTAAACCAGTACATATTTTACCACTGTATCAAAATATTTGTTCAGTGCAATACGATTTTTGTGGGTGGCAATATCATATTGGGTTAACAAACAAAATATCAAGTGGGCAAATTGGTAGACCTACACACTAGTCTACTGTAAGCAATATCACATAGGATGGCAAACAGGGGTCAAACCATATCCTTCCACCCCCCTCAGCGACGCCACTCTCACGTTAGAATTTGATTAAAAAAGTATTTGTTTTAGCAGATGTGCTTAGAGAAAGGGATGTGGCTTCCCAATCAACTTTGATGGACACATGACAGTGTAATATCCACAAACCCACAGTAATGAAGAGAAACATATACCATTTTTACAAAATAAAATTCAATTGAAGAAAAAGCAACTAAATACCTTCTTTAGAACTGTACACTCCAAGCACTTTTGGCCTGTGAGATCGCCAAACTCCCAGCGGGCATCACGTGGCAGGTTTCCTTCATAATTTTCAAATAAACAACACTCGAGCGCCTTTAAAATCAAAAGAAAAAATTGTGAATTAAATTTAATGATCTTGTCTTGGTAAATGAATACTTTGTACCACAGGCATGAGAATGAGTTAATTGCCTAGTAACAGGAGAGTCTCGGGTATCATTTATTTTTAGATTTACTGACTGTTTATTGAGGAATAATAGGTCACTTTTTACCAATCACAGTGCAGAATTCTCAATAATGGATGTAGAATTTGGAATACAAGACAGTACCCACTACCAGCCTGGTCCGAAAAATGGAAGACGTACAGTTAAACAGTTAAAACATGTGGTCGGTGTTGATCGGTGTCTTACAGTGGTCACACACTTTTAGATAGTACATACCGGATGCCTACAGTCTGGTTTGTTTTCTACAAAAAACGTTACTGTGATGTCAGCGTGACCAGCACCATATTCATCTAAACCGCTACAAATTATAAATGAGCATGCCCAACGCCACTGAACAAGTCATAACACAACAGCCTGCTTGTAATTTCGCAGCCAAAACTTAGCCGCTGAGCCACACTAATTAGATAACTGCTGCTAGACACCTCACCTGAAATGGGATATCTCTGAGTTCTTCATGCAGGACCTGGATATTGCTAAGAGGCACTTCATTCACATGGGCATAATCCATCCACTTGACTTGTGCAGATTTCTGAAATTGAAATGAAAAATAAAGCAGGTATAATCATTTGATAATAACAGGCTTCTGAATCATCTCCTCTGGACCAACGGTTCAGAGGACATCAATACATGCTTCCACCATCCTAGCAACACCTTGAAAAATTCTCAGTCTTACAGATACAAGTGTGGTTTGTTATCTGCAGTCCTCTCTCCGTCAACTTGAACTTAGGGATGACCTTGTTATACAAACTTTTTTAACCCTCTCACTGCTAAGCATGTACATTTACGTGCTTGTATTAACCCCGTCCAGTCTTTACTTTAGAAGAGGATTCCTTAACACCTACCACTTACCTTGTTTTTGTCGACTTTTTCCACCTTTGCTCTATACCATCTGCTATCTTCTTCAAATTCAGCCACACAGAACATCCCTTCCTTCACTTCAACTGGTGAACGTCCATCTTTGATTACTTTCCACCTAAATATAATAATAATATAGATACAGTTTAAGGAAAAAATAGTAAAACGATATTGCTACAACTAGAAAGTGATATACACTTTGTGGTTGCAATGCCAAATACATATATTATTTTGCATTATGTATTTATATTTTTTTCAATTAACAGGCTGCAAGAGCAGCACAGAGGTCTTTGTAAAAACCTGCCTATGAATCACAGTCCATTTTACTAACCAATTGAATCAATATCTGAAAAAAACTTCTACAACAAGCACTGCCCACTTTTAAACATTCTTGAGGCCTCAGACCTGAACCAAAATCATCACAGATCATCTGGTATGTCACTACATGAGATCATGTAACTCCCAAGGGTCACTGCTTCTTCAAACCAGGAATGAAACATTTTCTAGGAACTTGGAAGTGGTCAGGTGAAACTAAAATTCTACATCAGGCCCGCCCACTTATAAACATTCATGAGAGTTTAAGCCATAACATGGAATCAGTAACTTTCATGAGATGTACACCAAATACAATAAGGCACATCTAAACATCATGGTACATCTACTTTCAAATTGAGATATCATATTTACAAGCTGATTACTGTGATGACATTTTCAGCCACATCCACTCATGAATATTAATGAGCTTGAAATTCTTAATTATATAAACATGTATCAATCATCAAAATACATCACCATATCAAGAATGATGATAATCAGCCATATGGTTGCCTATGGTCTGCATTCGGACAGAAAGACACTGTCACACATACCAAGAGCGACATGCCATAATCAACATTTTACCTGATTTCAAAGCTGAGGTCATCCAATACATTTGCAACAGAGTCTACAAAGTCCGGGCAGAGCCAGAAAAGAGTCTTAGCATTAATCCTGCCCTCTACGTATGCACGCAAGGTGTCCCCTAAATAAAAGAAAACGAAAACGTATATATGGCAATGGCAATATATATTTACTTAATTATATTTCTATTAACTGCGTATTGTGTGGTTACTTGCACTGCATATTAATCAATGTTATAGTCAGCCAAAACATAGCTCGTGTTCAATTGCAAAAAAAACTTCGGATTTACAGTGTATACAACTTACAAGCACCTTCTTAGCAGTATCTTATGTTACGAGTACCATATCAGCCATCATAATGCAAAATTGTATTGTAACCCAAAGTATATAACAAAATTCTGACCTTCAGTTATAGAGTTATGGGCTTGTCATATTTTGTCACGCTCGGTCTTGTGATCTCATTGATATTGATGGTATGAGCAATAAAAAAAAAATATAGGTTAAAAAAAATATAGGTTAATTTTTCTTACCGTGGGGCATCTATACACTAAGGATGACAAACATACAACATTCCCTTCTTGAGTTTTCATATATACAAGTTAAGCATAGTTGCACACATATGCCAAGAATGCATAGGTTCCCTTTGTTTTCAGCAAGGAACCAAAAAACTTAGGCTGAACTTTTTCCATATAGTTTATGTGTTAGGCTAAAAATAATTTGCTTCCTGATTCCTGATAATTAAAAAAAACATATATGAATTACCAGTCAGCCAGTGTAATTGTAAATGTTATTTACTATTTTCTTTTCTTAACAGAACTCTCAAACAAGGAATTTTACCTTTTTATTCAGTAGTGAATTATCTGCCACTTTAACAAAATAATATTATTACTATTAAAATCAACAGAAACACTTGGCCCAATTTCATTATTATAAATAAATATCACAAATTGTCCACAATATTCACCATCCTTTGGAGGAACCAATGGCACTATTTCTTTGGTGAATGTGGGGGCGCTCTTCATATCACTCCCACTCTTCAGCTGCAGTTTCAACACTTGGTCCGCAAGATGGGAAGTGTCCAGGCTCACGGCTGCATTAATGCTTGGCTCCTTCAGATCAACCGCTTTCTCTGATAGGTTTTGCATCTAGAATTAGAGAATTTTAAGGTCATATTTTATCTGAATTTTGAAAAAAGGAAAGCTAGAAAAGGAAGAAAAAAATTTACACCCTGTAATCAGAATTAAAAATTTCTTTCCAATCTCAAGGTATGATCATTTAAAGTTGACACTTTATAGCCAGCCTTAAGTGAGCTACTATGATGCTAAAAAATGATTTGTGACAAGTTTATGATGATGTCATAGGGCCTCTAGAATATGAATATTGTTATGTATTTTTTTAATAATTTACATCATTAATTGTGCTAATAAAATTCTTCTACATAGTATTGATTCAATAATCATTTAATTTAAAAATGTTTAAATTAACATAGTGGGGATCTCAACCAGAAAACCATGAAGTATATTTTAAAAGAAATAAAAAGCAATATTGATTTGTAGTGACCCTACAACAAAATGAAAATCTTTTTTATCTTCTGAAAGAGATGTTTTGATTCTGTTTACAGGGTCTTATAGATCTTTTTCTTAGTACGCATTATACGTTTCTTCCCAATGTGGCATACAATTAGTGTCGACACTAGACTTTCATGACTGGGATTGGGGTTTGGGCAAATTGAGGGTAAGAAAATAATTTGTAGGCCTAGACAAGTTAAACTTGTGCTAGACTGTATACAATATCACATTGGGTTGAGGGGGGGTGGCAGGTTTCTTAGGGGGAAAGTTTTCTCCTCCCCTTTGCCTCTCTCCTCTGGCACCACCCCTACAAACAATTACTTGATGATGCATGAATATTCGATACTCGTAGCTACCTCTCACAGATGACCCTCAGAGACATGAATCCCAGACTTTGCACCAACCCTACTACTATAGTACAATTAAAGAAATATTTACCTTAGTTGAAGCATCTTGAAGACCCTCCAAGAAATCTGTCGGGCTTGCCCTATGTAATTTATCTCCGTCATCAAAAGCCTGTGTGATAAAGTCAGACACATGACAAATTTTGATGAAAATTTATCAAAGTCTCAAGAATGGTTATGATTGTTGGAAAAGACAAAACATAGAGGGAAAATGTGGCTACATGAACCTTTTGTAATACATATATCTCATTTTAAATAGAGGTAAAATTAAAAAAAATGTTAAGTGAGGCCAGGGGAAAGACTTCCCTCTCTGTACCGATCGACTGTTTCAGTCAATGGAGAAGAGCAGAAGACGCAGGTCTTTACAGTGTGGGGGGGGGACATTGTGATGGGCATGTAGTACATTTGAGTGCCATCCTAGGGAGAGGCTAAGTGGAGTGGGTGAAATTTGTGTATACATAAGAATGCTTAGATGCAAAATGGTGCTATATTTTTAAACTCTGTAGGGAACTATGCACCTTCCAAAAAAATATTCTTTTAGTGACCCTCCAATCACGGCTTCAGTTAACTAAAAGTGCCGGAAAATGCATTAGTGTCCACTCACTTGAAAAATATATGGAGACTTTCCCCCCTCCCCCCAAATATATGCCCATGGTCCTGGAGCCATACCAAACTGGTCTTTATCATTTCTTAGCACACAACACAGCACAACACATTTCAAATACTTTACTATTCGCTATTCGTTATTTAGTATTCGATCGAATATTAGTGATGGGCCGATTATCGGCCGCCGATATTAATATCGGCCGATATTGGCCATATGTCCAAATACGGATATCGGCTAATTGGCGCATCATTGCCGATAATGACGAGCCGATATTTAAAAAAAAAAAAAAAACTATTCGAAAAATTGACGAGTCTACCCCGAAACATTTACACAAAAGCGTACTTCGTACTGCTTCTGCTATCAGCATTTGATATACCAAGTTAAGTGCTAAGAAACAAAGCAAAGAAGCAATTGCGACCTTTCATCATTTATAGGTCACTAAATGTTCTGAGTTATGAAAGAAACATCCTAAAAAAATCGTCTGGTCTGACT